>JAOTRI020106005.1:0-13547 GCA_028564885.2 Zoanthus sanctaehelenae | reverse complement strand
CTTTTAATCAAATATTGGCTCAAAGAATGCTTTAGTTTCTATATTTATTTATCATACTTAAGAACACAATATATGACATTTTTCTTTTGTTACAATGTATTACAACGTATACAATTGTCTTCGTCTATATCATCTACCCATAAAAATTCCTAAAAGGTCTTTCTGTCTATACATATATTATGTAGATATTTTCACAGGGTATCTTCAATATAAACTCACTCACATTTAAGCAACATACCGTTCCTTTTATTATAATTTTATAATTTATGAAACATATCTTTATACGAATATTATTCAAAAAAACACGACAGCTGGTGTGCACATTTGAACACAGAAAGTACATTAAGGTTTATCTGCTAACAGAAAAAGTTGTTTTGTTTTGTTTTATTTTTTATAACAAAGTGCTACGGCAATGCACGTGATTTTTGTCTCTCATATTTAATTAAAGAAGGCAGAAGAATGTTTTCGAAATGTTTTCTATTAAAAAAACTACTCGATTACTGAATCAAAATAAAACTCACAAGTGAAACACTTAAGTTAAGATATTGCCGTACCTTTTTCAAATATTTGCTTGAAAAGCAATGTAATCTTTTAAAATTTGGCCAATGGCAAATGTTCTTTTCGGAAAATGAAAGAAGACGGTTATAAAGTTCACCCGTGTGTTTTAACAGATGGCAATGTCATTGTCAGAAATTTTGATCACGCTTTTTATCATATTCAAAAGTAGTTTCTGTCACTATAAAACGATTGTTATGCTATAGCCAAAGTATTCAGTCAAATGAAAGACATTTTATAAAATTTGATGATGAAGGTTTGAGTAAAGATTGAAACTGATTTTTTACTGAAAATGGTAAAAAAATCTGGGGATGCATGAGTAAGTTTTGCCATATTTTGGCACTGACACTTAAATTAACGTGAACCACGCTTGAAATTGGTTTTATAATTGTATACGCGGGGGGTGGAAAGATTACAAGCGTGTTTTTAAATATTTAACACAGCAAAGTGCTAAACAAGTATTTTAAAAGTGTAAACATTTTTTCTTTACAGTGAAATCACGATAACTTTAAACATGACTTGTATTTTGAATCATCTTTCTTTTACAATGGTCAAATCTCCTTTTCCTTTGCTCTGATTTCCCAACGAGTACGCAAAGCACAAGGAATATATATTCTTTCGGTTTTTTCACAATACCGCCAAAGAACGTTTAAAAATCACAGTAAGTTAATGAATAAATTTTATTAAAGAGTGGCTCCTACTGACAATATAAATGCGACGTAAATTCATGGCCATGCATCTCTTTCTTATTTCAAAAATGTAATAAATCGTGTTTTATAATTTATGAATTAATAATCAAAGTAATCTTTGTTTATGACGCACTTGTGTTCACATTCCTTCAAAGCAACAGGTGGAAAATTAATTGTAATTATAAAGATTCGCCCCAATTTTTAAAACTGCTGGCATTTGAGAGCCTTGCTAAAAGGCTCGAAAGGCTTAGTCTGGGACCTATATAAAGTCGCACAATGTGGCACAAAAATGCCGCTTTGAGTCGTGCAAAAGCGTGGTAGCTTTTCTGTTTAGCGCAGAGCCGTCTTAAAAACGCGCAAAGTTGGCTTCAGCCGCGTAAAGTAGCCAAAACTGTCGTGCAAAGTCCTACAAAGAAGCGGTTATTTTTTGGCATGCAGATTTCTTCTGAAGTCGCAATTTTGCTCTCCAAAGTATGCCTGAGGCCTCGCTAAAATTTGTTGATATATTTCGGTCTATCTAGTGAGAATTTTAATTCCTTTTTTTCCGCCGATCATCAAATTTCATCTGCCTTATTTTTCAAAGAAACAGTATGTATGGAACAAAAAACTATAGTCTGACGCAGAAATTAATCAAAATAGCGATTATTTTAGATTAAAAATCGGACCTTAAATGCCGGTCGATTTAATTGTTTAGTATTGAAGCTGCAATTTCTTCTCTTAAAAAAGATTTAAAACTCTTAAAAACGAGCCGGGCGTTCAACATAAAATCTTTTAGACTTTTAAGCTATAATTAAAATTTATAGCGCAATTTGGAGTCCACATAATATTAAAAACAGTTATGAAGTTGGATTGGCTCGACAAAGTTAGACAATTTAAAAAGTAGATTATTGTTTTACTTTGTGAAAATGTGCCGCGTATGGTAATAATAGTTTCATCAGTGGAGATAATGGTACACGCTTTTTTTTAACAAGACCAGTAAATTTTACCGAGGCCATTAATTGACGAAGATTATTTTTTGGCTGCTTAATTTGTTCTTGTCTTGTTCTTGCTTCTATGATCGGCTCAAATGAATCATACGAAATCAAAAGAAGACATGAAAGCCCGATATTATATTGAAAATTAACGGCGATCATGTGAGATCTCCCTTTTACTTGAATACTTTTGTCATTTGGAAGAATTATAGATATAACAATAAATGTGAAACGGTGCTTCTCCATTTTTATTGTGCACATTGTGAACATAATTTACAAGGTTCAGTAAAGTTTCAACTTGAAACAGCCTCAGCTTGAGCTTGTGTTTAGAATGTTCTTAATTTTCTGCCAATTTTTGAGATTCATTGTTGTTATAAAGCTATTCTTAAGATAATGCGTGTAGTGACAGTTATAAAGTTTTACTGTCCCGAGACTTGTAAGATTAATTGTACTGACAACAATAACTAGTACAAGTAAAAGTATTTTAAAATAGAAACAGTACCACTAGTAGTATATAGCAACACTTAAAGTGGTAGTTGTAGTATAGTAACATCTGTAGTAGAAGCAGTAGTAGTAGTAGTGGTGGTGGTATAGTACCAGTGGTATTAGTAGTTATTAGTAATCAAAATGAGTATAGTAGTAGTAGTGGTGGTGCTAGTGATTAATGATAAGTAGAGGTTGTAGTATTAGTAGTAGCGGAAACCGCCGGTCGTCGGCCGAAAATGAAAACCCCGCCGTAATAAAAGTTTGTTATTTTTTTTATCTTTTATCAATCAATGAACAAAAAACCCAAAACGTAAAACAAAACTCAATCCAATCACTTGTATTTTTTTAAACAAGAAATATACAAGATCTGATTTGAATTTATTTTGCATCTCAATTGTTGAATTCAGATTACTAAGTTTGTGGTTTAAATGCCGAGAAAGTCAGCCTTTCGTCAATGGTCAATATAAATAAATTTAATCGTAATTCATTTGCATAACTTTGTATTATTTCAACGAAGTTCGTAATTTATTTAGATGGTGTGAAAATATTGAGTCAAACTGAAGTTTCGACGTGATAACGACACGAGAACCGAAAGCAGGACGCTTTGTCAAGTTACAAATTTGGTAACACATTAATTCATTTTTCCTTACCCCTGGGAAATTGTTTCGCAATTATTTCATAAATACAAACGAACTTTGCTTTGTATACAAAGCTCCTTGACAAGTGCTTTTTTGTAAAAACAAAGCTTGTCCAATGAACGCCTGAGGGAAAATTCAGCTGTAAAATTTATTTGCATAATATTTTTAATATATAAATACCGCTTCCCTAGTGAGAACATTTGAAATTCGATCCGGTAAGTCTAAATTTCGTTGCGAACCAAATTTTAAAAGTGAAAATGAAAACAGTTTAGGAGCAAAGCCTTGTTATGAGAATCCATCGAAAAGAATTTTTCAAAACATTATTTTGAGAAAACCGAAATAGCCATCATTTAAGTTTTTTGAAATTGTCTTTGCCGCAACACCAATACAAGCATTGACAAGTAAGGAAAAATATTTACAAGTTATTTATGGGAAATATCGTTGTTCTGTCAGTTCGACGCTTTCGTCCACAGTTAAAACGCTCCAAGCCCTATCATGTTGTGATGGTCGGACTTGACAAAAGTGGAAAAACGTCCATTTTGTATCGTAGTAAACTACGGGAACACATCAATTGCGTACCGACAACAGCTTTTAATGTGGAAACAGTTCGACCAAGTAAAGGTCTCAAGTTTAAAATTTGGGATGTTGGAGGCAGGGATCAAAACCGTCCGTTATGGAAAGCCTACGTTCGTCAAGCTGATGCGATCATTTTTGTTGTTGACTGTGCAAACGAAACGCGAATTGAAGAAGCTCGCGAAGAACTTTTTAGTCTTGTAAACTCGGCTCAAATCAACGGAGCACCAATTTTAGTATTTGCGAACAAGCAAGATAAACCTAACGCAGTGGGGCCAAAAGAGATGATAAATAAACTCTCTTTGCACAATCTGAACACAAAACATCTCTGGTTTGTGCAACCGACCTCGGCAAAGGTAGGAGAAGGCATATGCGAAGGTTTGCGGACTCTCGGTGAAATGATTGATCAATGGCGACAAGATATGAAACTTCAAAAAGCAAAAAGTAGAAGGCACCGCCATGGTCTTCGAAGCTCGAGAACAAACTCGGCAAATAATATCTTATAATTATAGACAGAAAAATGTGCGCGGTATATATTTGTATTTTTTGTTCGCAAAGTTGATTTTTACCTCTTATAGAGCGCATTATTCCAAACTTAAAACATATCTTCAATGTTTTAAGCTTGCATTATTATTTTTAATCTTTAATAATACTTTTTCACTATTATCCAACAAAAATGTTGGAAAAAACCTTCATGTATAAAAACATCAACTTTAGATGCATTCCGTGGATAAAAGTTAAAATTTTCGCATTCTGAGAGTCGTATCTTCCGTCTAGACCAAGATTTGCATGTCATATGCGAAAAGAAAATCAACAGTTATTTAGGTCTACATCGAAACTCTTGTTACGTATTTATTGAATCTAAGTTAATTTTAACAAAATTGAACCTGTAAAGGAACTGAGCCGCCTTAATTTGACGCACAGGAAACAAGAATTACCTAACGCAAACTTGAACGATATTGAAATTTTATTTAAATCTATTTATTAATGCACAAATCGTTTTAAGAAGTTGGCCATGTGAAACAAGTTTCAGGGAACAATGAAACTCATACACAGCTCCGCAAAAACACAGAAGTATTACATGTTAAAAACAAGAGTTTATTCTTGATAACGCTGGTGTACAAATTCAATCGAAACTAAAGAAAAACTTTCATGCAATACATGCAGTATACAATTTTCAAGCAGATGCTGACCAGCACTTGGAAACATTGTACTATAAATAGTTTATCTATGAATTAAATGCGTGCATATAGAAATTACAGCAATTAAGGTTTACTAAGTTTAGTAATTTTTCATCCCTTTGTTTTTATCTTCATCGCGTGTTTTTTTTTAATTTTAGGTGCAAAACTACCATAATGAAAGCAAACGGTTGTCATTTTGCCTCGGTCTTTCTTCTCACATTTTACTTTCGGGTAACTATTTTTGCTTTCGAAATAATCGAAATAAACAAGTTTCAATTACATTTATCGCCAGTTTCTAAAAAATGATTAGTTTGTTACAAATAGCAAGCTACGTACGTATACAAAGTCAAGACTGCAGACTTCAAGAACACAGATTTTTAGTTTATATTTTATATGTGAAATGTACTGAGTTCTGCAAACGAACAGATTGGCTTGAGGAAACAGAAGAAAGTAGCCATCGAGTATTCAACTCCTGTTCTCATAAATAGAATGCTGCATCAGTGCTTCAACAAAAGCAGTTTAAGGAATACGTAAGTTTTACACGGTATATTTTGTATATATTGACAAAAATAATTTATAATTGACGTTTCGGACTTGAGTCCTGACGCAGTGTAAAAATAAAAGGAAATAAAACGATAGAGATGTGTGAAAATGATGAAGTGGTGAAAAGACAAAAACAATTCTGAGATAACAGAAGGTTAATAGCGGATGAAGCGCGTTTGAACGTTTTTAAAAATCTCGTGAGATTGCGAGTGCCCAAAGCGTGAATTACTGGCATTTCTTTCGTCTCGGGCTCTCGGCGACAATCGTTATCACGTACTACCGCTGATCACAGCATTGAGGTACAGTCATTTACATCCTTACTTGAACTTTTAATGTGATATTATTTTATCATGAACTGTTTATAAACTTTTCTTTGACAATAATGTAACAGGAACAACACCTGCTCTACTCTTTCCAGTCATTTTCAGTAAACACGACAAAGAAATGTGGTCAAAAATGACACATATAATTTTACATGAACAAAAATAATACCAAGCCATATTCACAGTTGTGTGTTTTTGTTCCAAAATTACAACGTCTGAAAAATATAGAAATGAAAAATGAAACTGACTGAAAATATAATAAACTCGATTCATTTACTGGCGTTCAATGGCGTTATCCGAAACAACAAGTTATACTCTTCCACTCATGAGCAAAACTTTAATATCGCACTTATTGGCTTTACCTAGAATTCAATGACACGAAACATAACAAAGAGATAACGCGATGCATTCAGGGTACATAGTCTCATTTTATCCAATAATCTTTCCATTTGATCAAACATAACCAGCCGAGTCACACGGAATATTAATTTCACTATGTTGATAAAAAATTGACCAAATATACACGGCAGCAATTCCTTGTCGTCAAAAATGATAGTAGTTATACACTGAATTCGAGTTCTCACCCACCGATGGTTTCATATTATACAGAGATGCCGCCATTCCCAGTCCAATTAAACGGGAAAGAAAAGGCTTTGTCACATGCACTCTGATCCATAAAGATTTAAAATCCTTCAGTATAATTCAACTGGAATCAAAACTACGGCGAGCGAAATTAAACAGATATTTTAATCCAACGAGGCTTTTCACCGATGTTACATAAATGGTGTGCGGACCGGGTTTGAAGGAGAGCTTTTTCTTCCCCAGTAATCCACAGCCACAACTTGGTACCAACCTCCCGCGGTATTCCTCCTTGAAGCTGAATGTAAAGGTAAAATCAAACCTTTCAATAGAACCACGAGAGCAACACACGCGCTACTGAAAAAATCATAGTGTCTATAGATGGCTCCTAACTTTACGGCTCACTACTACCCATAGTAGATATATGAGATAATGTTCACCTACCAGTATAACTATTAGTGGCCTCAATGTCTATTGCAAGTAGCTACTAGGACAGATCTAGATAGTACAGTACTATTTATCAATACTTGTGGTTTGATTGTTCAATTCAATAACAAAAAATTTCTGATTTAGTACAAAGGTGAAAGCAACGCCCTAGTTGCAATATTCATTATGACTTCAATTCTCAAAGAACCTGAAAACTACGCCTTGCCGACGAGGTCCGAAATGACGGCTAAATCAGCTACTTATAAGTTCTAGCTGCTCTTCTGACTGCACATTTTTAATAAACTCTATGTAAAGGCTGAATTGGATCATCCATGAGATGGTTAAGGATGAAAGACCTTAACATTTTGAGAATGCTTCAGCTAAAACATATCCTCAAAAGTTCACTCGTCATCATCCAATCACACACGCGATTGCATGACTAACAACTTTAAACCGGTTTTCTGGAAACAGGTAACCCACAACACTGTGGTTTCGAAACCAATTGTACCTACTCGTACTACGAAAGACTAATTTCCAGGGTTTGTCCGCTGTTCTCAAAGCAAAATTGAATGACTTTTTAAAAACGGTACGATTATTGCCGGGTTTTCGAGGACCTAAGCCATGGGACATCAACCACCAGAACTGACCTAAAACAAGACTTTTTACGATACTGCTTTTCCTTGACACAGTTATATAGTTATATAGTTGCTGTTATACACGGACCTGGCACCAAAGTCTATAGAACAACAAATTTTGATTTGTGGCATTACGTAAGCAGACTGAACTATTACTGTGCACTTTTCACAGTTTATTAATTTGTAAGCTAAGTACATGACTCGTGAAGTAAACAAAATGCCAACTTGAGTGAAAAACAAAAAATTTAAGGACCTTTTAAGGACCATGACTGATTTTTGTAAAATTTAAGAACTTTTGAGGCCTCAAATTTTGGAAAGTGAAACTTAAGGACTTTTAAGGTTTTTTAGGACCCGGACGAACCCTGAACTGTAATAAAAATTAATTAACGAGTAAAATGCTTCTTTAAAAACTAAGTACTTTTGTTTCAAATTTTCGAATATATCTCTTACCTGGATCAGTTTGCATGTGGTGAAAAGCAGTAAAAATGAGATCAATTTTGTTAACTCTAACGAAAGGTCCTTCAGAACTCTTGGATGAGTACAAAACTTGGTACGTCTCAAGACACCTGAATGATCATCAACACTGAATCAGCTTGATATGTAATGTGCAGCTATACCAGTTTGTCTTAAGATAATCAACAAATCCATTTTGGTATATAACAACGTTTTCATGATTGCTTAACCTTTTGCTTATCAACATGCAAGTGTACGACTCCAACAGAAGAAATTATAAACGGTAACTAAATAGCATTTAAATGCAATCAATTAAGAAGGAAGATACAATAACATTTTTAAATACTCGTTTTTTTTAGATTAACGAAATATTAGCCGAATATTTTGTAAATCTACAGAACTATACGGTATCGCACCTTGCCAAGACATCCTTCCATGTCACAAGTATCTCATAAGGGGACACAGGATGCAAGCGAACTTGTTTAACCTTAAAGGTAATGCAAATGTTTTGCGTTGGTCATCTACCAGCTGGGTTCAAAAAAACTTTCTTTGCTTCTAACGCAAAAGAAAATTTAGGAAAAACTCAAGTTGCTCCAACCTAAATAATGCCAAGTATGAAACGGCTTTATGTACCAAACGTGCGAAGAGGATAAAATATGCAAGTAAGTAAATAAAAGTGTAGGTAAATATTAAGTAAGTAAATAAGTAAGTAGGTAGGTAAGTAAGTAAACAGGTAAGTAAATAAGTAAGAAGGTAAGTAAGTAAGTAAATAAATAAGTATGCAAGTAACAAAATAAGTAAAAACATGCAGGTAAGTGAACTGATAAGTCAGTAAGTAAGTAAATAAGAAAGTAGATAAGTAATTAAGTAAACAGCTAAGCAAGTAAGTAAGCAAGAAAGTAAGTAATAAAGTAAGTAAATAACTAAGTAAATAACTAAGTAAGTAAGCAAGAAGTAAGTAAACAAGTAAGTAAATAACTAAGTAAACAGCTAAGTAAGTAAGTAAGCTAGAAAGTAAGTAAACAAGTAAGTAAATAACTATAAGTAAATAGCTAAGTAAGCAAGAAAGTAAGTAAACAAGTCAGTAAATAACTAAGTAAACAGCTAAGTAAGTAAGTAAGCAAGAAAGTAAGTAAACAAGTAAGTAAATAACTAAGTAAATAGCTAAGTAAGTAAGCAAGAAGTAAGTAAACAAGTAAGTAAATAACTAAGTAAACAGCTAAGTAAGTAAGAAAGAAAGAAAGTAAGTAAACAAGTAAATAAATAACTATAAGTAAATAGCTAAGTAAGTAAGCAAGAAAGTAAGTAAACAAGTAAGTAAATAACTATAAGTAAATAGCTAAGTAAGAAAGCAAGAAAGTAAGTAAACAAGTAAGTAAATAACTATAAGTAAATAGCTAAGTAAGTAAGCAAGAAAGTAAGTAGACAGAAATGTGAGCGGGAGTAACTAGGAGCTCTGTTCTAGTTTATTTCCTTTCCTTGTTATTTTCTTCATTTTCTCTATTTGCATATATCATAAAATAGTCAATGTAAGGAAGTGCAAATTTTACACAAGTCAGAGAGGAACGAGTCGCCGAACAGTCTTTGAATATGTTGCTCTACAATGTGGTAAAATAAAACCAAAACAGTCCTGAAAGCAGCATGTAAAACACATACATGGCGTATACTATTAAAAACGGGTGACTTTTACGATATCCAATACGAATTCTCTTAAATTCAGAGATGTTTCTTGTAAATACTCTCAAAGCCATGATAAGTTCAACGTTGCCTCCGTTTGACCCCTTTTCTTCAAACGTGGCTGCTCCCTTTTTTTTAAATGTGAACAGAGGTTTTTTTTCAGATGCATGTTGAATTCATTTACCTTTGATGGTTGTTTAAGGGGCTTGGCACACAAATGAATAAGTGACACACTAGGTAACGGTATTGTCATGTACCAATTAAAAAACTGGGCTCCATCTGGCCACGGCGAAGGACCCTCAACGCGGACAGGTTCCTACAAAATTTAAAAGAATCGCACACAAGCTATAAATTAGTAAAGCTTGCATCAGTATTATGGTCTTAAAAATAAAACTTTATTTTGTAAACGCTAAACAAGGCAAAACGCCATATTTTGCAGTTTACTTGTTCAGAGCGACGAAAAATTTTACTGTTTCGTTAAAGAAATACTGTTGATTATAAAGTCAAAGAGACATTGAGGTTACAGTCAACTTCAGGATAAGTTAAAGAGTCCAGACTCTACACTCTAAATTCAAATGAGGATAATGGTTCCTCGCCTCCATTCCCTCTCGTACAGGGATGAAGTATACAGGAAGCGTAATTTTGCATTTTAACTGAACTGTATATCAAATTCTTAACAAAATTAATGAAATAACAAACTTGGTTTAATAATATAAATTTTTGATGAAATAATCAAACTTTCTGTTTATGAATGTGTTTATCGTTCCACCTTATTTACCAACTGTACCTGATTATTTCGTAACTCGCTCAACTGGTTGTCTGTCGGAAACACAGGCGAACCCTGTTTCTTCCATAATTTATAAGGATTTCCATTGTTATTATCCAAAGAATACACGGCAAACACCAACTCTTTGTCCTTGGGAAGATCGCTGACCGAAATATTCACGTTGTTAAGTGAAGTTTTATTTGAGGTGTCGTTACTGTTGTACACAATTACCGCTAGTTCCCAGTTCCTGTTAACTTCATTTGATGGAGGTTTATAAACTGTTGAGAGAGCTCCTATGTCGCTAGTGTTCGCCACCTTGGGCAAGAAAAGGGACAAAATATATTGCATCACCAAGGAATTGTTTCGTCCTGTAAACATAGCTAACTAAATGACGCAGTTTACTGTATATTCAGTTAAAATATTACATAAACTTTGAAGCTGTGCACCTAGTATGCGGAAAAAAATGCCTGAAAAAATTCCAGATTCAAAGAGATTGGACTCCGTTACTTCTACATAGGTATGAAGTCTAAACCTAAACAACTCGTTAATCAGTTTGTCGTGGTTTTTGTGTGTGTGTTTCTTTTTAATGTAAACTATTCTTAACCTTATTCAACTACCTGTAAGCCAGTATTGTAATTATGTATATTTTAAGAAACTCGCACCACTTACAAGCCTCTTGGTTTCTTTGTTGACTTCCTTGCCAATCAGTTTAATTAAACTATTTAAAACTTTATGTGTACAGATGTTTGTATCAAAAGGCAAAATAAATAAACTGAAACATTACTCACAACACCCAAGAGTACAAAGACATTGTAATTATGCAAAACATACAAATTATATATATATATAGAGAGAGAGAGAGATAGATAGATATATGAATATAAATAAACCCTGATTTCTTACTATACTATTCTATTTAACCCTTATTTCGCGTCTTTCGCCAAACGAATTAATACCTTTTTATTGTCAAATAACACGTGACTCTCAAGTTGATGTGTTCCCAGAAGGCTAAGCAAACCCATTACACTTAAAACTGGTTTCTTGATAAATTCTACTTTCCGAGGATGTGATTGGTTCATCTGAAACCTTGCCAACAACGTGCGCTGACTGAAGTAGTACGGGTTATAGTTCATAAATCCATTGTCATTGCTCAGCAAGCGGTATCTTTAATATGAAACAGAATTTCAAAATTACATTTATATTGAGCTGAATAGCATGTCTAACATGTTTAGAAGTTTCGAGAAACACACTTGAGAAAACGGTTTCGAGAATGTAAAGAACAATATTTGTTTGCGCACAAATTAAATAATAACCTTAAATAAACTAGAGAAAGTAATAATCAACTGAGTGCGTTCGATTGCACTTCACTGTATTATGCTCACGATTGCCGCCAGTGAGACAGAACACAAGGGGACACAAGACTAAGACAGCTGGCTAGTTTCGGGTTTCAGGATTCCTGTGGCGTACCATAAAGAGGCATTTGCCTGCCTGTCGACTAGTGTTTCAAAAGCGGCTGGCATAGCACTGCTACCCGCAAGACTTCCTAACAAATTCACGAGACCAGAACATGACTATCAGAATAGTATGCGTTCTCCTTTGTCGAAACTAATTACTTCAAAGTAATTATTAGAGATACATGGCAAGTGATTAATTTGCCAAAGATGGATAAATATTAAAGAATTTAATTTGAAAATGTTTTCCACCGTGAGTATATCTAAAATATTGGTTATGCTATGTGTATGTTTATCTTAAAGCATCTTTTATCTCAACAAAAGAAATAAAGAAACTTATTTCTGAAGTTGAAAAGGTGACAAAATATTATACGATATAAAATTGGTATTATACCGAGATTTCAGGTTATCCGGCTTCCACTTATAAGATTACTCTCTAGTCGGTAAGTGACAAACGTTATTATCATTTTCTACATTACTTTTTGCGAGTGGTTAATTCACGATCATCGGAATGAATGGATGTGATGAGGGAGGTAGGTGTAATAATAGAAAGCTGTTTTATCCAATTATATCACTGCTCATCTAATCTATTAAAAGTGTAACAACAGAAAGTTATTTTATCCAATCATATCACTGCTCATCTAATCAATTAGAAGTGTAACAATAGGAAGTCGTGTCATCCAATCATATCACTTCTTATCTAATCAATTAAAAGTCGCTTAGAAAGTTAATTTTTGGTTGTTCGCGGTCACAGCCAATAATGTTCGTCGAATGAAGCCAAGTGAATCTAGCCTGCGTAGCAAGCGTTTCCGTTACAAAAAAAGCGAAAGGAGGGGGTAGGGGAGGGGGAAGAAAGAAGGAAACGCCCAGATAAACCCTGGGATTTTGGAAACTGCCCACTTGTCATTTCGCTCTGGATTTGACTAATCAAATTTCCCTTCGTCTTAGCGGCGTCAAATGTGTTGGATCAAAACAAGTTTGCTTGTCAAACTTCAAAGAAACCCTACATTAATTCAACGGAAATTTTCTTTCATTCACCACGACGAAAAGGCTGCAAGGATGAAATCAATTTGGCTTGAGGTTTTGCAATCTGTGGAAAAGTCAGGTCGCGTATGTAATCTTTGCGCTTGCAAATTCCGAAACTTAGGATTGTTGTATTCGTTTGTGTCACTACACCGAAATAATAATTATAACATTTCAAATTTAAAATTTTTTTTACTTGTAATTAAATCTGTTTGTATCAACCACAATATTTATTTATTTTCTTTGAAATCTTGTTTCGTTTGTTGTTAGGTACTACGAGATTTTGACCGTTTGTCAATTTTATAATACCAGAACCTTGTTTTTCACAAGTTTTAAAGTTTATATGTCACACAATAAGCGAGACTTTTTATCAAAACACTTGAAGTCAGAAGCTCGGTGTAAACGCGAGTTTGTAAAACTTGCACGGAATGCTGCGCCACCGTTTTCGTCCTCGACCAGCAGAACAATTCATAGATAAATTTGCAAGCTATATACTATTTAAAGGGGCAGTGTCACGGTTATACGCATGCGCGCCGGAATAGACTTTTGAATTTATGGCCCGGGACGACACTAAATTC
>JAOTRI020105994.1:0-13549 GCA_028564885.2 Zoanthus sanctaehelenae | reverse complement strand
TAGACCACTAGTAGCGTAGCCAATCAAAATGCTGGATTTGCAATAGTCCACTAGTTGGGTGATACTAAAGAGTGATACAAGCAAGTTATGGAATTTTGGATTTGTTGTCGACTGTGGAACTGTTCGTTGAGTGAAATGAGTAGTTCTCGATTAGAATAAATATGGCGCAAAGTTGTTGCCTAGAATCCCAATATTTATAAAATAAACAGCGAAGTAATTTCTTAATTAGTATATTAATTTGGAATGAAAGATTGTTAAAAAGAGCTCAACTCCTACTAAAAACCAACAGCGCGTTTTGAATCCTCTAACGAGGATCATCACAATTTTAATTTCATAGAAGTTGACAGCTTGCTTAAAATTCAGTTGCATAATAAAAATTTTACAAAGTCGGTATTTAATTGTTTCGGTTCTTTCTTCAATGGAACTTTTACTTTATAAGCAAGTGAAAATATAAAAAGTATTTCTTATATAAATTTAGCTTGTAAAAAATGAAATACTAAGAAAAAATAAAGAAATAAAAATAAACTTCATATGCAATCTGCAGCTAATGACCGCAAACTTTGAAAACGTGAAGATCATATAGATATTGTCAAATTTTACATTTTATAGCCATTTACAAGACGAATTAAAAATTACAGATATTAGCAGGAAGAATAATGTTTAGGGCAATTCAAACTTGACCTCTCGAGAGAGCGGCGAATACGAAATATGTGACCAGGATGGATAACGGTTCGGCGGGGAAACGAGAGGTAAGCTCTTACTGAATGTGCGATGCATGAGAAGGCCTGGGTTTTAGGTGTTTTAGATCATGTTTCGCCAGTACATAAATATTTTATTTGTATAATTGTATTCTAAACAATTTAGGTATAAAGCAAGATATTTTGACATGTATTCTTATTTTTTATTAGATATACATGATTTCCCTTTAAACACATCAGGTTCTGTGATCAGGCCCTCAAAACTCACTCTAGCCACCACCTGCTTTTCTGATCCGCTTTTCATGATAGTCACAGTGACGATGTTCCTCGCCTCATTCCAAGCAAGGTTGAGCGAAGTTGAAGAAGCCGCATTAATTCTTAGAATAGGTCGATTACCGCTGACATCTAGTATTTCAAACTCGTACGGATAGGTTGCTAAAATAAAGAAAAACTGAGTTTATAAATACGTTTAGAGCTTCATACGAAAAACGTTTCAGTAGTTGACTTACACTCACTGCACAACCTGATTCCCCTAGCTTCTATTTTGATATCACGTGTATGATTTTCGACCAAACTGCACTCAAAAGTTAAATTGCCACAATATATACAACTTCGTTTTGTAATAACGAGATATTTTAGCATACAGCTTAAACTTATTGCCTGCTAAGTATTTATAAGACCCTAATGAGCCGAGTGGCCAATGCGTTTTTTGATCACCGGTTTCTGTAACTAGCGCAAAGCAGATGAGCCGGACTTTTTGACCGTAGAAGGGACACTAATTTATTGTAGATTAGCTACCGAAAGACACTATAGCGTTCTGTTTACCGACCCAGCATCGAAACTAAAGCTTGGACGTTCCATTTTAATTCGTTTAATATCATATTGGATATTGTTATGTTACCTTCTCCCGTGAAGAGGTTGTCTGAGTCAATGATGTATTCATTTGCCCCATAGTTCTGTATAACGACAAAGGGACCGTGCGCTCCCATCACAACTGTGTCATGAAGTCTGAAAAAAAAGTAATTAAGTTAAAGCCATATAAAAACATGTCTGACAAGAATAGAAACCGAAAATTTGGCCTAACTCTAGCTAATCAAAATGAATGTGCGATTATTCCGTTTCTTAGATTTACAGGCAAAACTCTAATTCTATATCCTCCAATTAATCTTCGTTTTATGGTTATCTGAGGAGTGGATGAGAAATTGGAACTATTCTAAGAGAGTTTCCAGATAATATACCCGCAATTAATTTACTTTTATTTTGTGACCATTTCAAAAAATGTAGGATTTGATTTGGTTAAAAACAAAATACGTCTGCAACACTTGATTTAGTGTTTTTAAAAAAACGACCAAAAACAAGGGGTTATTAAAGCGCGGACACACGATGCATCATTTCATTCACCATTACGCGCAACATTGTTGCTTCAGCGTGTGCAGTCTACTAATGAATTTTGTTTCATTCAACATTTCACGCAACAAAACTGAAGATAAATTGCGCTCTATACTCTTGCAACACCGCACGTAACAAGATTTTTTTTAAAAAAATCGTTTTTTTTTCTACGCCATTTCGGATTGCTATGATGCTGGGTAACTGCACCGCGTTATCACAAGCAATGTTGCTTCATGTTGTTGCACAGTGTGTCCATTTCCAAAACAAATTGTTGCGCGCAGTTTTGCATGATATGTTGCACAGTGTATCTGCGACTTTATCGTACAAAATTTTTCTAGCAATGCAAGAAAAACACATTTAAACAACATCCATCGCTTTATCTTTAATTAAAATCTGTTATGAAGCAAATGTTTAGAAAAAACACTATATAACTAAATGATATTGATTCGTACCGGGATCCTTCGAACACTTTAACTCCCCGGACAGTACCAACACACCTTTTAGTAATCAGATCTGCCTTCAGATAACATACTTTACCAGCCCCACCCGTGTTATCAAACACGACTCCTGCCACCATATCAGAGTATTTACGTTTCAGATTTAGAGTTGAGCCAACAGATAACAAATTGTTTCCAGCTCCCAAATCAGCGACCAGCATGTCCTTCCGGTTGTTGCTTGGCATTAATATCCTTGCGGGAACTGTTAGGACGTCATCACCGTCACCCGTTTTAATTTCTCCTTTCCCCGAATTTGGATCTATAATTTCCAATTCCTCTAGGAGTATTCTGTTGCTGTCGGGTTTACATCCATTATCTCCGCTGGCATTATTGTGACTAATGTTGCTCCTTTTGGTGTTTCTTCTGCGCCAACTTTTCATGTTGACGTCATTGTATAAAGAAGACTGGGCTGTGGTGTCGATATCAAAACCTCGATGATAGTAGCCAGTGGAACCCAAAATATGAGATGGAAGCTGGTCCATAAACCGATGATATGTCCCAGTATTCACTATTATTGTGTTACCACAGAATTTGGATTCGGATGGTACTCCAATGAAATCAAATGGCATTTCAAGCTGAAATTGCTTTCTTTTATCTGTCGATTTTCGCTCGTTGCCAAGCACTAAGTAAGACTTGCCAGCATAGGACTGTACTGTTGGGTCACAGGGAGAGCTGCAGGATTTTTGGCGGAACCTGAGGGGTGTGTTTGGCGCGATGCCGTAACGGAGAAATACGCCAGTATTTGACTCGTACACCCATCCGTAACTGTTGAGGACAAACTGATTATTTACATGTTACATCAAAGATCCCAAATATTAGAATTTCAATCTTTTCTACATCATTATTTTATATTATTCACGGAACTATGGTCTCAGGTATTCACTGATCTGCTCTCGAATTCTTTCCAATATTCGCCTCCGTTTTCACCAGTCTATAGAGGCACGGAGAAAATATACATGTATACTCTGTTGGAATGTATTTCCTCCTTTGTCAAGAATTCCTAGCGCGTTTATTAAATGACGGACTAGGAAGAGGAAATGTGCGCGCAGACTGGAGCAAAAAGGAATGCTTTTCAATCTATCCCCATTCCTCTTGTTCCCAACCGCCCGTCCATTTCCTGTTTCCTGTTTCCTGTTTCTCATTAATGGAGGCGTTTGAAGCTTTGATCTCCCGGCAAAGAAAAAGTTTGTTTTGCAGTTCAGTGGGATGAGACAATTATCTTAAAATAAAAGTTGTAATTCTCTGAATAACATTGAGTTAGCAAGAAAAATGTTTAAAGGTAGAACAAACCATAAGAAACCTTATCTATTAACTAAAAGGCTGAAACAATATTTTATCTTAATAGTATGTATAGGAAATCGCACGACCTCGAGTACAATTCTTAATTAATAGGTTCGAGTGCATGAGTTTAAGAATTTTGAAAACATCTCTAGTGCCTATTCTTTGCGAATTTTACGAAAGATCATGCGATTTTTTATTTGTAATATACTCAACAAAGTTACCTCGATAAAAACAAGGCCTCTAGAAATCAATCATGCTAATCTCATAATGTTTTATTTATATCAGATATAACAATACAATACGAGTGACAAGTTTTAAAAGTTTTTTTTTCAGGTTTAATAAAAATTTTAAAAAAGAAACTTGTAATAAAACGCAATGAATAATTTTAAAACGAGCTTTGGGTTTGTGAAGCCATCTAACTGTTAGATCAGTGTGCTTACGTCGTTACCATAACAACTTAATTAGTACTCTGAAGAATACAATTTACACTAAAATTGTACTCGTCTTCACCAATCAGAACCGAGTAATTTTGTTGCGTATGTTAAAATATTATTAATATGACCGGGTATTTTACGCAATTGAACTGAAAGCAATAATGATCACATAGCTTGGAGGATCTTTGTTTGCCCACATTACACCAAATTAAGGGAATGAAGGAATACAAAAGACAAAACAACTTACTGTGAGCCTTTTTGGGATATTTTTTGAAGCTGTTGGCTGAGTCCGTCAAGTTCTTCTCTTGCGTAATAAGATAATTTGTTGGCGATGTTTATTGCCTTGTTATTTGGCCAAAAGCTTCCAATGAACACAGTTACCAAGTAAAACAGTACACCGACCACGGAACCAGCCGCGCTTCCAAGGGCAAAAAAACTCAGCGTCACAATAGCTCCTACAATGGCTACAGAATTCTTTATTATCCCTTTGAGACTGTACGTTTTTAGCAATGGCTTCAACCAGCCCCTCAATGCTCAAAACAATATATACCACGTCTGCTAGTGGACCAAGCCTGGGCATTTTGGGAACTCTCTTCATAAGTTGTCTCACGTCTGCCAACAGCAGTTTTGCTCTGGCTTTCTTTGCCGCGCTTTTTTCCAACATTCTGATATCGTTTACCCAGGCTTTGTGAAACTTCGATCTTTGCTGCTCACCTTTCTCTTAATTGTACAACAGTGTTAGTTTTGAGTCATCATGTCAATATTTAGAAAATGGATAAAATAGGGATATTTTCTCACGATGATTACATTGTTTGAAAACGTTTGCAATGTTTTTTTTAAGCATCAAGAAAATATAGCTATTTTATCCTGTGTTAGTTTTATTATATAATGTTCAAGTTTTTATACTAGAACTAGGTAAATTCCAAGAGAGAATAAAATTATTATGTACCAGGAGCTTGCATGGTTAGTAGATAAATAAATGGCATTATTTAGAGTCAAATGAAACGATTGACCTCTTTTCTTAGCCAAACGCTATTGTTTAATCTGTCCATAGTTCAGATCTAGACTTAGTAGTTGGCTTATTTGCAGGAACAACCGTGTTTCTGATGGTATGAGAAGAGGTTCATCCTGTAACGATGGATCTCGGAAGTGCTTTGCGAGGAACAAGCCGCGGAGAAGACATCCGAACAATGGCGAAGTTCACTTAAAAGAAGGTTTCAGGTTGTAGTGCTTGAAACGTTTTGCATTGCGGAGTGTAGGTTCCTGACTTGTTTCTTTAAAATTGTTGCAGTTGTACGAAGGATGATAATAAATAACTTTCAGTTGATCATGAAAAAATTTAATTTCTTGATGAATTGTGCTTACCTTCAAATATTTTATGATATATCAAAACAAGCGGCAAAACAAGCAAGCGAAAACCATGACTTTATCGGTGTAATAAAGCATCAATTTTCGACCAATCGGAGCGCTCGCAGGCTCCTATCTATATTATAATACTATTTATAATATAGATAAGACCGTACCCACGCTCTGATTGGTCGAAAATCTACGTTTTATCAGAATATAAAACATAGAAAAAGCATGTTTTACTGTTTTTTCGCAACCCGCCTTCCCGTTGTCGGCACTTCTGTTGAGATAGCGTAAACTGATTTTTTTGAAAAAAATGTGATGTGGTTCTCCGCAAACCAGCAGAAAGTCTTGAAAACAAAAAAAGAATCAAAAACTGTTGTGAACTCGCTTTTTTCTACATTTCTTTCATGTTATCAAATGTCCAATAAAATTATTAACGTGCATGAACGCCAATTTGTTGCATAGGTCAAGTTTTCTGTGTCAAAATTAAAGGAAACCAATCTTGCAATAAGGAGTGCGCCCTCCCTTGACGAACGTATACAGTTAACCATGCAAGAAGTCTGCTGTGACTGTTTTGTTTACAAAGACTAATTTTGAGCAATTAGGAGCAATTGGACAGTGAAAGAAGGTTTAGACCTCAAGGACAAATGGACTACGAGTCGATAGCCCTTGACGCCGTACTTCTAGAACAAAAGGGTTATTCAAACTAGTAGTCTATGAGGACAAGAGCTATAATTGTTCTATATTAAACCTACTAATGATGTATGAATTAAATTATCGATGAAATCCTCTGATATTATAGTAAAACGGAGCTCATTACTATCACAAATAGACCTCCAGAAGAATAGCCAATCAGGATGCGTGGTAGACTAAGTTAAGTCTTAGTTTGCTTACTGTCTTCTACATGAGACTGATGACGGAATACCTTTCATGGCTTTCTGAAGTTCGGTTTTGAACCTTTCTTTTTCAGCTTGAGTTTTAGGCCCGGCAGAAAATTCTTTTAGCTTTTTCTCAACTATCGTTTTGGTAATGTCCCGGTACTTCTTTCCTTCCACAATAGTATCGTAAAAAAAGGTTCGGTCAGCTGTAAGGAGTTCACTAAACGCTCCCATCAGTGTTCCGTTCGTTAAATCATACATGAGGTTCTGACAAATGAAACAAAAATGATTGCATAAGTGTTAACTAATGACTTTGTTTTCTCTTTGTCATTTAATAGCAATATATATAACTGCAAATTTTACTGCTAAAAATTGATTTTTGAGTCAAGTTGATGTAGCAACTTTGGAGCATCTTCTTCCACTTCTAAAGCAATTTACTGAGATAAAAAAACGTTTTTGCTTTACATTAAGAAGAAATAACAGGTAATTTAGTTTCCTCGTGTACCCACAAATCTGACGATCCTAATTGTTCATCAAGATTAGTTTTCCAAGTTTAGTTGAGCACTCGTCACTTGTATAATAAGTTTCAAAATGGCGGCCAGTGTCGAAAGACAAAGTTTGAAGAGCGGCGGGTGCAGAGCACAGTCAGTTGAAGTATATTCAGCCTAAATCCTAATCCTACGATGTATGACCTAGTATATTGTAGTCGCGTTCTGAGTTTATAGCATTCTGCAAAATGCACCCCCCCAGCGGAATAGTGAACTAATCAGAAGGGCTAGCATTGTTAATGATGAGTGAGTGAATTATAATAATCAGCCAAGTTACTATTTATGCTAAAATGGATGGATGGATTTATGAAGAATGGGTGGATGGATATAGATAGATGGATAGTTAGAATATATTGAGTGATTTCAAGAATAAAAACATAATTACAAGTCTGAAAAAATATGATTATCAAAGGAAATCTTCCCTTTTTACCTGAAGTGTGATCTTTTTCGCAAGTAGTCTTGATTCTGCCTTATTGCCGATTTTTGCCACGGCCATGGAGTTTAATGTTGAAACATGTTCAAGCAGAAACTTTCCATGCCTTCCAAAGAACCGCTGGTCCTGTCTTGACGACTCTCCGAATAATTCAGCCATTATGTCTAACTCATTGGCTGCGTTTATACTCGTGAAGCACAACGCAAGCACTACGAGTGTAGTTAACGTTAGTACCGTCATCAAGGCCTTTTTAACAATTCACGGCTGTGGAAATTAGAATTAGTTTAACCATTTCCTGAATTTCCCTTCCCGCAACTAAACAATAACTTAAACGAGCTGTGGGTCTAGCACATGAGTACACTGCCCATTTTTAAAATTCTTCGTTCACGCACAACAACATATAAATTGATAACTCCAACTCTTAATAAAACTTCATTTGAGAACTAAAGAGTACAATGACTCATTTCTTCTAAAATACCGATATGCAAATACTACATGCATGAAACCGGCATTCTTCTGTTCGCATAACTCATACACTTTTGGTTTTGGGGAAATTATATCTGCAGATAAATGAACCAATTCTAACAGCCTTGAGAGAGAGCAAGACTACTTCTTCATTTGAAAAAATTTGCCTCTTTTTTATAATAGTATTTTGTGATATCAAGCATGAACAATTGCTTTCATCAATATATTATAAAACTTAAAAGACAAATCCCAAAACATTTTATAGTTTTCTAACTCCTTTATAAGTGTCCAGTTTCACGTACATTGAGCTGAAACTTTCTATAGTTTCAAACTTACACCGTACTCAGTTTCATTTACATAGCATTTTTAAGCACCGCGTACAATAAATAAACAGCTTTAGCAAAAAAAATATTAACAGGTTCTCACACGAGCCTAATACAAAGTCACATAAAAAACTTTTCTTTGCTAAAAACAATTACATGTATACGATTTACACTCAATCCCTGCATGCTAAAAATCTTCTTAACTAAATTTTACGTTGACTAGTAAACTATTTTTACATTCACCCTTGATAAAATAAGAGTGACTCAAACCTACCTTGCACAGAGAAAAAATAAATTCAATTCTTAAAATGTGATTGAAAAATGGCGACAATAACTTAATATATTTAATTCTTGAACTTGCAATTGGAATTGTATGGTTTTACTATCATGACAGTTTTTTACTGTAGCTATGTAGATTTTTCAATTTAGAGTAAAATATCTGTATAAATATTTATTTAAACCAATGTTTTTTCATGGGAAAACATGGTTATGAAAACCTAACGCTCAGCTGTACGTTATTTGAGTTTTCTTAGAAAAAGATAGCAGATGTATTTTGCGTTCATTTTCTAAACTAAGCAAAATCGGTAATTTACAAGGAATTATTTGTTCTATTTGGAAAATAGCAACACGTATAAAATATATCATTCCTAAGTCATTAAATATGTTTACATTTGATGAAAGCTGTACATTCTTTTTTAGAAAAACCTTTATTTCTATATTATGACGACATAAGGCTGAAAATCGGCCATAACTCAAGCTAAGAAAATGGAATGGCAGGATTACAACCCGAATAAAAAACTAGAGACGACGTTTTTTTTCTTTTGCTTTCTCTTTAACGTCATGTTTCCGTAACAATTGCATCTGCTAACTGAAAAATAAAAATAAGTAGACACTTTTTTATAAAAAAAAGAACAGGTACATTTTCCAAAGGTTAAACTAAAGCGTGTGCACCAGGACAGTCAGTGCATGATTACATTAAGAACATTTTAAAGAACATTCAGTGAGGCTAAATTCTCCAAAATATGTACGAACATCCAGTCTCGGCCCAAAACCAAGACGTTCAAATGCCGGTAAAAAAAAGTGTGTTGTATTGTTATATTTTATGGCAGCAAAACTCTATTTGAATAGACTCTTTTTTTATTTAAGAATTTATACATTATATTTATAAGAATTTTGAGGCTGAAAAAAGCCACAAGTTAAGAATATTTTAAGAATAATACTATAATTTCGCATATTAAAAAAGACACTTGATTATTGATTACATACAATGGAATTGCATTCAGCTGACCCAAACGGAAAAGCAGTATACAGATTTATTACCTTTGAAGTGCCACATTCATTTTAAAAACGATAATTTTAAAAGTGTCACTATTCAGTTTAAAATTCCCGAAACAAAGAATATTCGTAAAATATTTTTAGCCTAAAATCACCAGAAAATAAGGATGCTGCTTACAACGAAAAGAGTGCATTGTGCATGTGGTAAGATAAAAAAGGTGTAAATATTTGAAACCTAGAATATTTGTCTGTAAGTAAATATGCAGATTTTGATAATGCAATAATGCATAGTAGAAAAGTGTTTTAGTCTGTTATTTCATTTTAACATATTTCAAGGTGTAATTACTATAACCGTTTTTTTTAAATCAAAAACAGCCCTATAGACTGTAACAGTAAATTTGTTTTGATATAAGAATTAAGATTAAAAAGAAAAACGTTTGAATTAAGTGCAATTTTTAAGATTTTATCTTCTGCCTAAAAAAGAATCAAACGTGCTCACAGCGAGACTAGTTTTTATAACGGCTTTGAAAGAGAAAGCATGATTTTAGATATACTTACAAGACCTGAATTCCAAGTACCGCTTAATTAATTTAATGTTACTTTTTGAACGAAGAAATTGTCTGTCGTTCTTTAATTATTTACAGCGAGTTCAAGTATAAAAAGGAATCTTGAACGTCTACACAGTGCTGTATCATCTTTTTCCAAGCAGCTGTAACACTAAATTGTTGTAAATTTGATTCTGTGGTTGGCGGGTTCGGGAATTAAACTAACAAGCGTAAAAACTGGCTCCAAGGATGAAATAACACCGAAAGACTACAAATTATTTCGCTCACAAGCCAGCTGCCGGAAATAATGATAGAAACCAATCAAATTCCAAAAAGCTAAATGGATCAAACTAAAAGCAAATATACAATAAGGCTAGCTCAAAGACGTACGCCCATTTCTATAAAGCCGAGTATATGTTGACGTCAAGTGCTCAGGGGATGTTTGACTGAAATAGATGACAATCTCGATATTGCGATTGATGTCGTCGCAGTAATAATTCCTAAAAAGGTAACAAATTATCTCTTAGTAAATGCCCTATGAATTTATTTGATGTACACAATTAACAAGATTTCGATTTCTTAGAAGGAGGTTTTCCAAAAAGTCTTTTGTTTTTATTGACGACAGGTCGCGGACGACATTTGGTGCAGAAGAGTTACCTTAATTGTGCATGATGGAAAGCCATATTAATAGCTGCTTTCTCCAGTCCATCTTTTATGAAAGTTTTAATCAATAAATCATTAAAATTATCACATTGTAAAAGTAATGTCGACATAAGCTCATATTTTGCCTAGCAATGTCATGGCATCACACGTATATACTGAGGGTGTACTTCAGATTTGCAGTAAGGTGGGTCAAAAAAGTGTGCTTAGCTTTCGGAAAATCTGTAACTTTGGGAAACTAATGGAAAGGAAAAATTCTAGTTTTAGTAATTTAGTGCATGATGAAGTCAGTCGATCTTCGGGTTAGGAGAAAAAAACGAAACAAAAAAGTGGTCAAAATAAATTTGTTGTTCTTTTGCTAATGCTGACTTGTAAATCATTGCTAGAGTGTTTTGAATTGGTTATCTGAATGAAGGGGCTTGGATAATTGCAACTTCTCTTTGTGAGATTTTGTGAGGCTTACATTTTCACCCGACACTGTCCTGATTCTCACGTCTTTTTCCACAGATTAATCTTTCAATTTATTAAACGACATGAAAGCGAGGCTTATTGTATTTATCGCAACATTTTACAAGCAAGGTAAGGAACCTTTTCTCTAACTTGTATAAGTTTGAAATTAAATTAGAAACACGAATTTTTTTTCGCACCAAAGCAGCAGCTCAAAATTGTTTTAAAACAGTTTTAGCAAAAACAAAAACAAAATTTCCACCCTTAAAGTATTTCAATAGTTGTCAGTTAATGATAGTGCTGTTAATACTGAAACCTATTAATACGCATGCATGAATAAAATATAAATGATCACTTTTGCTTGAACTGCATTAACAAGACGCAGCATACAGTATATACTGGGTTGCCTATATGCCATATTTTGGTCAATGTCAAATTACGTTGAGTATGTTTTTGTAATTTGCTAGATTATAACCACATTCTTGGCGAGCTTCTGAAACAAAGATTTATCAGTAAAAATATCTGATTTAAAATCTCCATACAGCAAAGATTCCGTCATGGCGGGTTCTGAACATGTTCACTTTGCCACTAACAGCACTTAGCTTTAAGCTAAAACTGTATTTGGTAAATATTGGACAAGAATTTCAATTACTCTCTAATAAATGGAAAAAACAGCTCAGTAATAAAGATTGTTTTAAAATAAAATAACACTGATTCCAACGCTAACAAAGAATTCTACTATTGGACAACTTTGCAACGGTTTCTTTTACTATGAAGGGTACGCCCAAACCGATCATTTTAAACGATTTATGTCAAAATTTCTAAAGGGCTGAACTTCAAGAGATGCTTTATGGAGATATGCGCCGGCTCCATGGAACACGTAGCTGAAATAAATATTAATATAATATTTTTACTATTGTAATTCTTTTCAACGAAGGCTTTTTCAATTGATCGTGATAAAAAAAAAGAAATAATAATAATAATAAATCAGTTAAGCACATCATTTTTTTATTAAAAAAAATAAAAGAATAAAAAAATGATCAAGATAGATGGACGTCTGTTACATGACAGATTAACACACATAAACACACGCATCTGACCAACTTCAAGACATTTCCAGATTGTGCTGGTAAGAACCTAAAAGGTTGCTCCCTAAAATACCAAAAAGTTGCCAAAACTCCATAAAGTTGCTACCTGAATTTTAAGTTGTTTGCACTTGATACTTAAATTTTACAATATTTCAGACAAACATTAATCAAACCATTATATATTTCGTCCTTCTTGACTGGTTAAACAATGAATAAAACAATATGAAAAAAATTGACACTGCATATATTTCGAAAGCTCGCTGAAAAGTAGTGGAGTCTTTTTAAAAGAAAACAAAACAAAACTTCTGATGGTTTATTTTATGTCTTGCTGAACAATATGTGGTACTACGTGAACAAAGAAACTCTTCGGAATGCATTCAATTATTACTTTTAGAAAATACACAACACTTAAGTTTTAACTTAGACATAATATAGGGATATAAGAATAAATGCAACTTCACCTTACTTTTTAAATTTAGAACCTGGATGTTAGTTCTGCGGGGAATAAATTGGGATTTAAGAAAAGAGTTTAATCCTTTAAATACCATTTAGTTCTTCCCGTAAAAAAATTATAGTATGCAGAGAGGGGAAATTAATTTATCTTTCTAATAATTGCAGCTTTTTGTCGTATTTACGGTGAGAAAGTTGGCTACTGTAGTAACAGCAAGAGAGGTATGAAACTAGACTTTTATATTCATCCAACGCCTTACTGAAAACTAATGCCAGTCAGAGGCCTAAAAATAAAGCCAATCAGAGGCCTGAAAAGCAGCTGCATTAATGGTTTCTCCCCACTTTTGAGGTTGTGCATAATAAGAACTACGTATGATACAACTGATTTCATCAAAAGACTTCTTCCATTGGCCTTTGAAAGTCTTTTTGGAATGTTTGTTTTCCATCGCTTGTATAATGCATCAATCAAATCGAACCTCAATCCCCCGGTCATTTGAACTTTTAAAATTTTTATGGTTAAATTTCTTATCCCCGGGAAAAGATTGCCTACCAATAACCCTCCATTTATGATGAGTTTTGTGATCAAATATTCCCACCCCTGGGACTGAAATTGAAAAAAATGCATTGACAAACAGTCGAATAGTAGCGCGCCGAAGAAGACTAAGAATTCAGTCACAGTGAGCTGTTTTTATCACAATATTTGTTGTATATATTACTGAAAGAAGTAAATAGCCTTAGGTCTTGCTTGGTTGATACTGAACAGTGTTCTTTCGTTTACCTTCCATCGG
>JAOTRI020105983.1:0-13551 GCA_028564885.2 Zoanthus sanctaehelenae | reverse complement strand
AGGGAGACTAAAACACTCTATGTGAATGAAAGGTTTTATCGGGTTAAATAATGTATTCAAATTTGCTGCAGTGAACGACAAATAACAATATTGAATTTCTGGGCACGCACTTTTTCATTTCTGCAGCAAGAACTCACTCGTTCGATGACTGCAGTCCACGTGTTTCATGGTCGCCATTTACTGACGATTAGGTACTTCGTGTATGAAAACGCATCAATGATAGATTTTAAAATCTCGTACCCAGTTCTCACTGAAAAGTTAGATCTGGGTACATGGGTACGAGAAAAGCAACTATACTAGCAATTTAAAAAAAGGGCCATTTACTACGAATATCGCAACCTTTTTTAGTGACATACCTCAGTTGTAAAATATTCATTACGACATTAGTCTCAAAATAGCCCTCTCGAATCTGCCAAAAGTCATAAATTAATGCGAGCCCTTTTCTACTATATATATCTACACACCGAACGCATTTCTTAATACATTTATCTACAAACAATACCATATATGCGTACCTATAATTTACGGTGTTCAACTTACCAATAGAAAAAAAATATCGCCCTGGGAACCCCCACAGTTACGGCCTACATATCATTGTCCAGCTACATTTCCATTGTGGTTGATCTTTGTGGTGTAGTTGTGAACACGTCGGACAAGGTAACTAAAGATGTGGGGTTCGATTGCCGCCAAGGCTAGCTATATATGATATTTTTTCTGATTTCTTTTTTTTTTTATTAAATTTGTATTTGTAAATTTTTACAATTTTTTTTTGTAATTTTTATAAAATAACTCTAATTCCAAAACAAAACCGAAGTGAAAAGTAGTTGTGAATATATATCGGCAATGGTTTATAAAAAATTTTCGTTCTAGGCGTTTTTCTGTCAATAAAGGATACAATTGCAAAAACTATACTGAAAAAGTAACATCCTTTCACTGCTGACGTTGAAATTCAAAGCCTGCTGCAACTCTTGAATAAACAAGGTCACTTTAACCCTACAATGTAGGCGGTTTTGCTGAAAGCCAGAATGTCAAAATGGTTCCATTTTTTGTTGTGACCAATTGTTTTAACATGATCAGCAATAGAAGAATCAGAAAATTTATACAAATTAACAATGATATTAGAAATTAACAATGATGTTATTGATCAAGTTTGGACGCATGTGATTGGTTAGAATTCGCAATGACATAACTAAAAATAAATCGTTTCGTAAAAATGCCGTAACACTAGAATATTGAAGTTTCTCGCTTCTGGTTATGTGCTCCTATCGCAATGAATCATTCAGGGAGGTTTCACAGATTAAAGTCATTCTCGAAAACAAGCGTAAAAGTATGGCTTAGTCTCAGAGTCCCTCAAACAAAGTATCCCCTTATAGTTTGAGTGATGAGACTATGGGCCAAAGACATGGCCAAAACTAGAAGGGAACATGGATGCTAATCAAAGAAATACGGTATTTTTGTTACCTTATTAGTCATTTGTCATTAGTCACCTTAACGTTTCGTATACGAAACTTTAAGTTTGATAATATAATGTTTTATAACAAAAATTGTCTTTTAATTATGTTTGTAACCGCCGTTTGCTTTCTTTTTCTTATTATTCAGTCAACCTCACATAATAAGAAAAATTTGACGCTTCCTAATCATATAACCTTTATGGAATGATACAAAAATAATCTACTCATAATAATTAAACCAAGAAAGGAAGAACCATCACACACAGTTCTCTACTTGGACCCTAACTAGACCACGCTTTTGTGGCCTTCCTGGGACAAGGACAGGAATGGGGGCTCTTTCAGCTCCCCCCTCATAACTTGGAAATGGCAAGGTGTATGAGACCCAAATTTTCAGGAGATAATTTACGTGTGAATCTGAATCATTTATATAATTTTGTGTTAATATGACATCATTATTTCGTCGTATTACGCTTTTTTTGCACCAAGGCCCATAATACTGTATACTGTAATGTTTATGCGCCAATTAATAGTAAAAGAGAGAACCAAGGCACTTCGTAAACAGCTTTAATAGGCTTCTAACTCAAACTAGTAAACATACAACAATATGGCCGACGGGAGAGACAAGGCCACGTGCAAATCAACAATTATCGGTCAGCGGCAAAAACAAGTATCGGTCAGCGGTACTGGCGTGACCTCTCTTTTTCTGAAACATAACAAAGCTAGTAAATATAGTACTTATTAAAAGTTAGTGACATAGTCAGATAGGTGGGCGGGAGGGCGCCGAACACGTGAGGATCTGCGAAGTTCCTTTTCTAGGTAATGGAGTACTGTCTTCTCCAATGAGTCTTTCAGGTTCAGGTAGGTCTGGAACATTTTTTTCTCCTGTGACATAGCCTGAGCAGCTGGAGTGGAGATTGCCTGTGGGATCGGCGACCGATCTGGGACGTTCTGGTGTTGTATCTGTATGGCTTGACCAGGAGGGCGGATATTGCTTGTGGAGTCAGTGACTGGTATGGCGGGGGAAAGTCCTCATCTGCATGTAGCGTCATCTGGGGTAGTGTGAGGAGGTTTTGTGGTGGCGTCATTTCGGCTGGGACCTTGAAGCAATTAACCCGGTAGGATGAACTGCGTAGGTGTGAGTAGTTATAAAAGGCCGATTCTGGGACATTCTCTCAAAATCGTTCTTTGCCATTAAATAATTCTTAAAAATGTATTTTTCCATTTTTGAAAAATCTAAAAAAATGGAAATTTCCATCAAAAAATAAAAAAAAATCCCCTAAATTCCGTACACAAAAAAAAATGACAAAAAAGGGCAATTCTCTACACACAAAAAATGACAAAAAAGGGCAGTTCCCTACACAAAAAAAATTCCCCTAAATTCTCTACACAAAAAAGGGCAATTCCCTACAAAAAATTCCTCTAAATTCCTACACAAAAAAATGACGTAAATGAATTTTTTAAAAAGAACTTTAAAAAATGATTTCTATATAATTATATATATATAATGAAAAAACAAACCGTGAAAGAGTTAAAAGCGATTGCAAAATCGAGGAGGATTAAAGGATATTATAAAATGCGTAAAGCGGAACTAATTGAAGTATTAGATATAAAAAAACTAAGAAAAAAATCAAAATAGTATTTAAGAAAAAAACTAAACCAAATATTCTAGACGAACCGATACCTGAGATTGACGCCCCTATTCTCAAACCTACGGGGGAGTATCCCCCTTCACTCAAACAACTTGCAAGTAGAGTTGCCAAACCAGTAAAGAAGCAATCAGTAAATTCACAGATTTTATTGCATCCTACATACCCAATCCTAAAAAAAAGGTAAATAAAAGAGTCGATGACTTGAAGGAAAAAGTAAAGCAAGTTTTTGAGAGTGCAAACCTATTAACACCTCATCTACAACATACAGCGCTGATAGGTTATCTAAAAACCTATAGGATGAATGGACAGGACGGATACGATCCCAAAAAGTTCCTCACTAGCATTTAGTCCTTAGTCTCATTAGTCAACAAGAGAAGCCTATCAAGGTCAAGTTTCTCTTTACCTGTGAATTCATAAAAGAAGTCCATAATTTTGATACTTGGGATGAAATTAATATAGTAAATAAAAAAGACTTGGGTTACTTCCACGGCACTCCTAGGACAATAACTGATTCGGCTGATTTGTCTAACTTTTTCAATACCAAGACAGATCATCTATTGTATTTAGTTGAAAAATATCAAAAAAAAGAATCGGGTTGGGTATTTAACCGAGTTGAATATTTTGATATCCACATCGATCCCCATCAACCACTTGCTGGAAAGTCTTATATTCCACTGCCATCAGAGTTAGCTCTTAAGAAAGCAATCATCAATGTTAAGAATGTGAATGATCATGAATGTTTCAAGTGGGCGGTAACCTCTGCTGTGCACCCTAAGAAGAACCATCCTGTAATACAAAGTAAACAAATGAGGTTGGACTCTGAGAAGTTACATGACTGGACTGGTATAGAGTTTCCCGTTTCACTAAAACAGATCGAAACGTTTGAAAAGCATAACCCCTATATGATTAACGTGTATGGATATGAAGGTTCTGTATCCCCTTTAAGAATAAGCGAGAAACATGAAGCTCATGTGATCAACTTACTCCTAATATCAAACAATGAAACAAACCACAACTGTTGGATCAAGAATATGTCAAGATTGTTATCCTCTCAGATTAATAATCACCAACAAACACGTCTTTTCTGTAGTAGATGCCTCAACTCATTCCCAAATGAAGCCACGTTGAAGAAACATGAATACTGCTCCCGACATGAAGCAGTTAATATTAAGATGCCTGAAGCAGACACACATCTCATTTTTAAGAACTTTAACAGAAAAATGAAAGTCCCTTTTGTTGTCAACGCTTATTTTTAAAGTTTCACAGAGAATATATCAACCTGCAGACCAGATGAAAGCAAAAGCTTCACACAACAATACCAGAAGCACACACCATCTGGGTTTTATTATCTTATCAAATGCTTCGATAGCCGAATATTTAAACCCAAGTTTGTACGTTATACAAGTCAAACGTCTGACGAATATATCCCACAGAAGTTTGTTGATTCTTTAGAGAAAGATAATAAGGAGATTTACAATAAGTTCAAATTTCCGATAAAAATACAAATGACAACAAAAGACGAAATAGCTTATAAACGAGCGAAAACTTGTCATATCTGTGATAAAGCTATAACCCAAAGGCGAATTGTTTGTTCAGGACAAGCAGTCCATTCCTGTTGGGGAAAGGCAGACGCTAATACAAAGGACGTTAATTGGAAAGAATTTTTCAAAACAGTATCAATTATGGACTGAAGTGTATGCAGTTTTAACATCGTTTGTAGTACTTTATAACATACAGTAAATGCGAATTCAGTTTAAATTGTTGATTTTCCCATGGCCATTTAAACTTTTTGACATAACAAAACAATGTTATTGTATTTTTGCTGAAATACCAGGTTTGTTAACGTGTTTTGCATTGCTAACAGAAGGAACCACGCTGATCTTTCAGAACTCTTTTCCACATACAATAGTACAGGTTTCGTAGGTGTCTCAGATGTACCTTAATTTTCTGATCGGTTAAAATACGTCATTGACTTAGGCATTTAAATTTTTTAACCTGAATTCAGTTGCGCAGAGGATGTTAAAACTGTAACTTGTTGTCCAAAAAAAGTTGTGCAATAGTTTAGGTTCTAAGTGCAAATTTAACTGCTAACACTATGAATAATGGACTGAAGTGTTGTCAGTTTTAATATCGTTTCTAGTACTTTTGAACATACAGTAAATGCGAATTCCATTTGAAACGTTGAGTTTCCACCGGCCATTTAACTATTTTAACATAACGAAACTTTGCTTTTTGTATTTTAGCTGAAATACCAGATTTGTTAACGGGTTTTTCATTGTTAAAAAGCAAAACCAAGCTGATCCTTTCGAACTGTTTTCCAGGTACAAAAGTACCGGTTCCATAGGTGTCTGAGATGTACATTAAGTTTTTATCGATTATAATACGTCATTGACCTAGGCATTTAGAAATTTTAACCTGAGTTCAGTTGCGCAAAAGATGTTAAAACTGTAACTTGTCCAAAAAAACTTCTGAAAAATTGTAGGTTCTAAGTGCAAATTTAACGGCTAACACTATCTATTATGGACTGAAGTGTATGCAGTTTTAATATCGTTTGCAGTACTTTTTAACATACAGTAAATGCGAATTCCATTTGAAACGTTGAGTTTCCCATTGCCATTTAACCATTTAGAGATAACGAAAAAGTGTTTTTTGTATTTTAGGTGAAATACCAGGTTTGTTAACGCGATTTGCATTGTTAACAGACACAACCAAGCTGATCATTCAGAACTATTTTCCATTTACAAAAGTACAGGTTTTGTAGGTGTCTCACTTTCATATTTTGCATTTCAATTTCACATATTCTACTTTTATGACTTCATTCGATTTCTTCATATTCCTTTTCTTTTCCATACTTTGCGCTTTAATATCACAATCTATTTCATTTTCATATATCCGCTTTTAATTTTCAATTCCGTTTCATCTACAAAAATTTTATTCCATTTTCTATATTCCATTTCATTTTAAAATATTTTATTTCACTTTTACATGATCTAGTTTATTTCACTTGTTATTTTATACATATCTCATTTCACTTGTATATATTTCATTTGAATTTTTTATATTATATTCTATTTTATATCTTCACTTTTTTTCTTTTCTTTTTTCTTTTTTCCATTTTTTTTGTATTTCGTTTCATTTACTTTTTTTACTTTTTCCTTGTTTTTGCTCCATTTTAAAATATATATTTACAGTTGCGTATAAATGCAGTTTAAATTTACGATATTGTATTAAATATATAAACTATAAATAAAACTGCGCGCATAAAATCCCGCTAGTTGCTTTTGTAGAAAGATAAAATCATAACCATAACGACCTTTTGTAAAACTCAGTGCATACTTAGAACTATAAATTTAACGTGCCATGGGAATACTAAGAATGCAGACCACACTATGCAAATGTACCACGTGTATTAACAGAGATAAAGTTAGAGACCATTGTTTCATTACTTGACGTTAATTAAAATTCGTAACATTCATAGTTTTTCTTGGAATGCATGTCTAAAAGTTACAGATGAAAAACTAGATCCAGTTATCGATCCAGATATAAGAAATGCTGTTGAACAACCTAAACGAGGTAGTATGGCTGTAAAATGAGTGTCTTAAGCTAATAACAGCTATATGGGTAAATATCATGGTCCTAGTATACAAAACCAAGTAAGTGTATATTGAATGTTGATGATAATACTTTATATGGAGGTGACGCAATGAATCAAGATCTTCGTACTGGAAACTATAGAAAGTTAAAAGTAAAAAATGTAAACAAGGCTTTAGAAAATCATTTATGGCGATGATAATCTGGATTTAGTAGGGTTGACATTGAAATACCGGAAGAATTGCATAATTTTTTTAGCCTTATTCCACCACGTCCAGAAAAGAAAAAGATAGATGGTGTTGAAAAATTAGTCACAACACTAGAAAATAACTACGAATCTGGGATCGCAAGGAGGTTTTTAAATGCTGGGAAGACATTGGTTGAAAAATTACAAAGTATCACAAAGGGTTTACGTTTAGCTAAAGTAATTGGATGAAACCTTATTCAGATAAAAATACAGAGCTACGTAAAAAGGCAAATGGTGTAGAGTCGATACGAGACCAATGTAAATTAGCAAACAACAGTACGTTTGGAAAGACTGTATAAAATACATTAAAAAGAAAATTACAAATTCGTAACCGTGAAAAAAAACAGCATTAAATTATATGTCAAGCCAACATTTTAAAAGTCATACAAAATTTACAGAAGATTTTCATGCATTGCACATGCGCCAGCAAGCGGTAAACCAACGCCAGTTGGAGTATCAATCCCTGTTTGTCTTAAGTTAGAATGTATATTTTGGTATGGATATGTAAAGAAGAAATGGGGAGAAAGGGCTAAACTTTTAGTTTTATTATAGAAATAGAGGCAAAAGATGTATATGCAGACATAAAAGATGATTTACATAAATAGTTCGATATAAAAAAAATCTGACGAAGATAATCCTTATGAATTTGATAATAAAATAATGATGTTCCAGGTAAATTCAAAGACGAGCTGGGTGGTAAAGTTACATGCGCAGTTATTGCTTTAGCATCTAAGCTTTATTCCATAAAGAAAGAGGAATTTAACAAAGATACAAAACAAATAAAAATCGTCGAAGAGAAAAGGGCAAAGGCTAATTGCTAAAGCTGTTATCGAAAAGAAAATTAAACATGAGCATTCTGTTAAATAGGTAACAAAAGGAAAAGATCATCGAGAAGCTTTGCGTTATTTTAAATCACGTTTACACTGAGATTATAAATAAAAAGGTTTTATCGAATATAGATAATAAAATAAAATTATGCGACGATGTAATACATACTTACCCAATCGGACACTATAAATTAAAGTTACCTAAGGAAACAATAACTGAATAATCTATGTTTTTAAAACAAACCAAGGGGACTGTGTCTGAATGAACAAATTCCTCTCAAACAAAACATCTTTTTGGACCGTACAAAAGGAAATACACTACAAGTTGATTGGGAGAAATAATACTTCTTTCTATTTTATATATACCTAAACTCCATATAGGATCAGTTGCTTGTCTTTTATCACCTCCTTCGTATTCACCTGGAAAATATAATTATCTAACACATAAATCGTAAATACGTAATCTAGCCTCTCGTTCTCCAACTGGACATTTATATATTTTATTTTTAACTTCAACTTCGTTTAATTTCATATCTTTATTAGGTTGTTTACCAGTTTTGCACTTAACCTCATTAATCTAATACACCTCTTAATCTTGTAACCCAAACCTTTACTTCTTTTACCTTCTTCCATTAAGATTTCTTGTGCGTATTGATGGCTAAAAAATTTCTCAGGCAAAGTCTTATTATATCTTTCAACGACAGCTTGTGCACGATGATATTTAGCTTCTATTCTTTGTATATGTACACCGTGTTTATCCATTAACGTTGTTACTTCACCCATAAATTCTAAACCAGGATCAACGATTACATTAATCGGATATTTTATTGTTCTAGAATAATTCTTTTCAAATGCTTTAGCAACCAGATAAGAATGTTTATTAGTTAGTGGTTCAGCGTCAATATATCGAGAAGCAACGTCTACAACAACCAAAGCATATTTATATTATCATCGGTTGGTAAAAACAATAAATCTGCTTGATGTATTGCATAAGGTTGACTAATATCCCAATGTGGTCTAGGAATTTCTTTAAGTACAGGTAAATAAATCTGCCATATGGCTTGTTTAGAAAGCCATTTTCTAGCTACATCTTAAGTGGCATTTGCAGCTTTAGACAATTTATTAATAGCTTCATAACCTTTCCAATATCCTTTTGAACTATATTGTATTTTATCCATTAAAAGTTCATTTAAAGTTAAGAATATTAGTTTCTAGATCCATTAACATTATGGATCAGAGTTTAACATTTTCCGATAAACTTAATCCGAACAGAAATCCAAAAATATCTTTTGGAATAAGAGCAGATGCATCGTCGAACCAAAAAATATTTGATCTATCTTCGGCTAATTCTGGAAATGTATTGCTTTTTACAATACCCAAATTAACCGAAGATGTTGTTATTATCCCCGGAAGCATAGATCTATTATTTAATCTTAATATTACAGGACAAGCAAACAATCAACTTGTAAACAATATTGCCAGAAATCATGTAACGAATTTTAAGGTAATGTTGGGTGGCGAAACATTACAAGACATTAAGAGATGTTATTCATTAAAACATACGGAGATTTATATTTAACAAAAGAGATTAACTTATAGAATTTCGTCGGTTAATATGCGCTCTAAGGACTAATGCAGGAGATAAAGTAACATCAGACTCTGGCGGAACTTCGTTGGCAGCGTTTCTCAATACAAAAAATAGAATACCCATCGATTCTCCAACAATGAACGATTACGGAGTAATTTATCCGAAAGGATTAGCACAAGACTTAGAATTTAAATTAACACTTGCACCAGTATCCGACATTGTTATTCATGATAAACATGTAGCAAAGGATGTTTCCCACTTCCACCAACTTTTCTTTTAATTTCCAGTTTAACACCATCTCTGGTGCTATTTACTCTGAGTCCTGTTCCATGTATCTCGTTGTCTCGATGACTTCGAACATTGATCCAAAGTGCGAATATATTTCCGTATAAAATTTTTTTCGGATAGGTAAGGTTTTTCGGCGCATCCCTTGGTACCATTCCTTTACTAAATAATCGATTAGGCATTCCATCAACGTTTATATTTGTACGTTTAATGTCTGTATTTATAAACATTTCCATTACCCTTGTACCAGCATATGTGCTTCTGTAAATAAACAAAGTATTCCAGTCATCACTTTTGCACAAAACATTTAATATTGCAAGAGCAATAGACAGTGTTGTAAACGAACATGTAAATATTCCACGAAGACTGACACAAGGGATTATCTGTATGGGTGTTAACTCAACAAATAACATCGATCGTTAATTTCGAGATAACGTCACTAGTGTTATTGCATTTAATTCTTCGAACAAAACATATATGCAAATACTCTTCGACGAATATGGAAGTAGATTAGAAGACGAAACACGAAAATATTTTATTAATATTCCTAAAGATGAAAAATATTCTAGACTTTGTTTTAGTCTTAGATACCATTTACTATTTGCATTAAAATACCATGTCCAAAAACATAATTAAAGCTTAGAAATTAATATAACATAAATAAAATGTCTACAAAAGTCGACCAATGTATTGGAGATGTTGCCGATACTCCATCTCCAGAACAAAGAGAGATTGATTCTAAAAGAGAAAGTTTATATATTTCTGCAACAACTGCACAAATAAAAGATTTAATAGCCGTTAACATGCATAACTAACTATATTTATGCATTTATTTAATGTCTTCTTGTCACATTTATTCATTTTTTCAAAAGTAAAATTTCAAATGACTACAAATGAGGAGGACTGATTACCTTAACAAGCCTTACGGTTTCCTATCAGTCATCCTCGCCATTTCATTTCCAAATTTTATTGTAAGTTGTATATTTAATTTTTTAAAAAAAATGGCAAATAAACTGATACTGAACTGATACTGATAACTAGAGAAGATATCAAAAAAACTACCAGAAAAAGATATTCTTTAATATAATTATTTACGCGCACAAGCTAGTTCTGAAAGGGAATGAACTAAAGAACTTGTAGATAGTTTTTTGCGTTTAGGAAGTAGAGGATTCAGTTATATTACTCCAAACTGACAATATAAAATAGACAATGATAAACTTACTGAAGATTGGAAAAACAATTGTTTAAAATAGAACTTATATTAATGTTAGCAGTTAATTTAGTATTTTGAGGTGGAAGATTCTCAGCATGCATATTGTAGTGGTTTGTTAGACGTTGTTAAGAACATTAAATTATATCAAGAACAACGAAATCCTAACGAAAATGTAAGTCTATTAGAAAATAATTAAAAATTAACTTAGTCTTTTCTAGTTAACCTTAGGAAAAGGAAAATAAAGAAGCTGTCGAGCAAATAACTAAAGAAGAATTACTCTCGTCTCCTAAAACACAAAATCCTAATAGAGTTAAGGATGGTGAGGCACTTGCTAGTTATAATAGAGTTAAGGCTGGTGAGGCACTTGCTAGTTGTAATAAAAGATCGTCCGAAGCGTTTAGAAAAAAACAAGCTTCCGAAGATAAGCGTAAAGAAAACAATAAAAAAATTGTTTGATATAGCTGATCATACAAGTGATGCATTGGAAAAAAGATGCTTAAAAAAAGTTTTCTCGGTGATCCAAGTACGAATGAAATGAATTACGTTAAATTTACGGGGGTACTTGCTGGAAGCATGGCTCTAAAAACCTATTTAGAGGATAAGAAAAATAATACCTAAAAGCGTATAAAATGTATCATAGTGAATTTAATCTAACCGATTTTATTGCTGGTGCTGCAATGATAGTGGGTGTAAGCAGTCTAGTCGCCGCTGTTATTAAACCATTTCATAATTATGCAAGGTAGTATTAGATATTGGACTTTGTAGTTACATTATTGCAAAACTATACAATAAATATAGAGAAACAGTTGAAATATATTCTGACGAAAACGACTTAGAGGATGAAGAAGAATTTTTTACAGATGACAACGATAGCAATGATGTTGGGAGGCGAGCGAAATCCTTAATGCAACAACTTTTGTAGGCGGTGGTTATCTAGCTAAATTTTAAGTGTAGTGATAGTAAAGATATATTATACGAAAAACAAAGACACGACAAGGCTCTAGAAAAATACAAAACAAGCCAAAAGCAACAAGCAAAAAACAACAGGAGTTTTGATTGGCTAAATTATTTGGCAAGCCCTTTGTGCTGCACGTGCAAAACAATAAGCCTCGGTTGTGCGACACTTTGTTTTAAGATCTTGAAGAAGAATGGACTAAAACGCACTGCGGGCAACAATATGTTATCGACCAGTAAATATTAAGACCGGAAGATTCTTGCAACTCATGGTGATTTCAAAACTTTCTAAAGGGACACAAAATATAAGTCGAATAGTAAAACAATCTTTACAAACTACTGCTGTACTGGGCCCAGTTGTTCAAAAGCCAATTAGCACTAACCCAGGATTAAATGTTTAACCCACGATCTTGTTTCTAATCTTACAAAAAAAGATTTTAGCTGTAATTTTGAGGTTAACAAGACTTTTCCTAGAAAAATCCAAACAGTATTTAAAAGTAACCGTTTATCTTTTCATAAAGAAGAACTTCTTGTTTGAATTTTTGCTTAACCCAGGGTTAAACTTAACCAGCCTTCGAACAACTTTGCTTTCTGTTTCCCCGAAGGCCATATCTCGGGAAACATTGGCATTCTTTGGACAACAAAACATACTGTTTCCATCGATTTTACCAGGAGCCCATAAGTAGGAGCGAGCAACTCCCATAGTAGACCTATGTTACGGCGTTTTCGCGAACTGGTTTATTTTTAGATCGCTTTTAGCAGAAAATTACAGTCCCGGGCGTACAAATTAAAACAATAACAGTGATGTTATCGATTAAGTTTGGACGCCTATAATTGGTTTAAATTCGCAATAACTGAACTAAAATTAAGTCGGTTCGTAAAAACGCCGTAACACTAAAACATGCTCCTACTTATAGGCTCCTGATTTTTTTCAAGAAGTGTTTAAAATTATTGATGAAATCCAGCTATACTACAGGAAAACGGGACTAATTATCATTTTGATTCACCATCTTTTCTGTCAAAAGTTTGTTGCAGTTTTATGAGAGGTTTTTCTTAGCCCGTGAGTATCATTGTCTGTATGTTGTATATCTTTGGCATAAACAAGTCTTATGTTAAAATTTATTCCACTATCGTGCAGTCCAAGTTTCACAAGTGTTTGAAGAAAAACAAGAAAATTGCGGTTGTTGTGGGGGGAGGCTTTGAATCAAAAAAGCTGTGCCTTAAATATTTCTCGGGATTTATGGAAATGAAAGCTGGATCGCTACATTATATGTATGAAAGAACGCTTTGTTTTTAGGCGAGAATCATATTGATTCAGACGTATGTGTTCAATTAACTTTTATTGCAATGAGTACATAGTTATTCAGAAATGTGGTGCTTTCCAAGGATTGATCTGTATACAGTCAAACAAAATATGACATATTATTATTAATTAGGTCTTAATAATTAATTGTGCTTCACTGTTTATTTAGTTTTAGTTTTATTTAGTAGTTTAAATATTTTTGGTCGATCTAAGTTTGTCCGAGTGGATCCGAGTCGGACTGACGATCCGAACCTGCCTGTTTTGGGTTCCAAAGTAAGTTGTTTGGGGTGGTTTTGGATGGGTTTGGGTTTTTTTGGATGGTTTTGGGTGGTTTTGAGTGGTTCCATGTTTTAGTAACTACCCCAGAAGGTCCCAAGTTCGATCCCGGCACTTTGCCGAGATTTGAATATTTGTGTGGCCTTCTTTTCCGCCTAAGCCAACTC
>JAOTRI020105972.1:0-13552 GCA_028564885.2 Zoanthus sanctaehelenae | reverse complement strand
AGAAGAAATATCAAACACTCGAGACAGTGTTTCATCACATTTCCAAAAACCTCGAATTTCGTTAAAAAATACTCCGCAGCGCGTCGTAATTTCAACTCTCTTCTCGGTGTTTGGAAATGTGATGAAACACTGTCTTTCGTGTTTGATATATTACATAGCCATCCAAGTTTTAATAGCTCGATTTATTTTATTCTACAATATCATAGTTGTCTAATATCTATTATATTCATTATATTTTAAATAGGTAAATACCAACAAAATCAGTCTTTTAATCACTTACTTTGTATTACAGTTTGATATATATCATTATTTATTTTACTGTGCTGGAATGTGGGGATCAACATACCACTCTAACCACAGACGCATCACAACTCTTCAGAAACGTTAGTTAGAATAATCTCCAAAAGTCATTTATGACGCTCATACACAACCAATATTTTCTCAGGTTTAAAATTACTAAAATATGAAAATATTATCGAGTTTAAGTTTGCAAATTAATGTTGTTTTAAAAAAAAGGTTTTCTTCCTTTTGGCTTTTACTTTTCGCTGTTTTTATTCTTTGCATTTGGCAGATTTGCTTCTAAATTGAATAATTTAGATATAGTTAGCTTTAATTCTTAATTATCTTAATGTTTAGTTCATGCTGTAGTCTGTTTTTAATTGATTTGAAAATGTATGTCAATATCATAACCGTAAGTAAACATGGGTTCTCGCCCAGTTTAGTTACTGCATGTAGTTAAGTTAACTAATTTTGTATTTATTTAAGGTGACCCATGTAAATAAGTCAAATAAGTTTTCAAATTCATTTGAGTTTTCCTGTCAATTATCTGATGTAATTTGAATTTTTAATACTTACTTGCTGACAAAATCAATAAACTTGAACATAAACTTGATTTTTATACATTGATTCTTTTAAGTTTATTATAGCAGTAACAACATGTGTATGCTATATACAGAGTATGGTAAAAAGCAGCAAGAGGCGCGGGAGCGTTTCCCGTGAGCTTATCAATGGATAAAAAAACTAAATACATTTATAAAAATCAATTAATAAACGTCTCTATGTGAAAAAGTGTCTCAGTGAGAAAGAGGCAAAGGATGGATCGCGCCGGCGGAGGGTCGAAACTGTCGAGCTGAGCATGACAGAAATGACAAGGTATAGCTGAAGGAAGCCCGCATTCCCTTTTGCAGCTTCGCTGGACTAGGGCCACGGCCACGTAGAATCTGCATGGAAACAAGACCCAACGAACCGACCTCTCACACAATACCACAGGAGGCCAAAGCTCACGTTTCGAGGCGATACACTATAGAATATATGCTACTCAACAATACTAATTTCTACCTTAAATTATTGCAAAATGAGATACCTTGAAACTTACTCAGTGTGTTGTTGAAGCCTTCCTTTAATCTCTGGTTGAGTTTCAGATGATTTGGTTGGGTTTTTAGTTACTGCTTTCCCCTAGAACTGTATAATAAGAGTACTCTCTGCATTTTATTATGTAGAGAGTACTCTGATTAATATTATGCAGTTCTGGGGGAAAGCAGTCACTAAAAACCCAACTCCCATGTGGGAGCTTGGTTGGTGTATGCCAAAACATGCGTGTTAAAATAGATCTTTATATGCTATCACTATCAGTGTTAAAATCGATTATTTTGGGGGCTTGGGGTTAGCACTAAAAATATTGTTTTTTAAAAACCTAAAAATTTTCAACAAAGGGTGTTGTATGCCTTTCTCAAAAACTGTAATAATACTTTCTCAGTTTCCCGCCCGCACTTTCTAAGCTCTGCTTACCCCTAGTTTTATAATATTTTAGTATATTTTAATGAAACACGGCTTTTCTGTAAAGCAGTGTAGTATATACTGATTGTATAATTTACTATGGTTAAATTCATTCATTTGTTTATTCATTCATTCATTCGTTCTCCATATACAACCTCTCCTTGTGCTGAAGTTATCACATTATCGCCTATTTTAACCTATTTCTCACCTGTTTTTCCTGATCTCAGCTCACTATAATCTAGATACGCTGTCCTTGCTAGTTAGAGTTTTCAGGCAACAAGAAGCGGTTCTGAAAATAATTACTAAGATAGAACTTCTTAACACCGCAAACACAAATATAAATACATAACAATCATCCGTAATATTATTTCAGGCCTTTGTAGACAGCCGATGTTTTTGCTAAAAATATGGTTTCTGCGTTTTAATTTTTCCCTTAATTTATTTCCTAAAAAAACTTGCATTTTCTTAGGTGATACAAGCTAATTCATGTCGAAAAACGCAAATAATGGAGCTAGGTTTACTACGGGAAGAAGAAAAACAAAATTTCAAGAGACAGGAAGAAAACTTGGTATGGTTATTAATGTCACATGGAACAGCAAGTGCAAGTCTTTACACAATTAATTTCTGTAATTTTGATAATTTGCGCTGTTTATATATTTTTATCTCCTTCAGTTTCTCTTTACAACATACGTTGGATCGGTAACATTCTCCATATTGAATATCAACAATATCAGTAAGAAAGTTGAAAAAATCATCTGGGTATCCTGGTTGAGGGACACTGAATATGTTTCCCAGGCTTCTTAAAATGTTGGCCGAGAAGAGAAATTTTGAAAACGAGTTTCCCAAAACTTCATTTTCTGCTATCTTTGCCCTCGCAAAATGTCAATGCGTCATTGATAGCATTGTCGTAGATTGCCCGTTGTGAATTACATGATTCAAGTTTTTAATTAAGCAATTAAGATATTCGTTATTCACTGGCCTTGTTTTATACTTAAAGTGATTGCCCTAATGTCACTTGTTGAAATAATGCAAACTTGTTTTTTGCAATTTGGATTTATGCAGCTCATTTTTAAAAGAAAAAAAATGTTTTGCTCTTTTGGAGGCGGCCAGAGAACTCGTGGAGATGGCTTATTTAGCGGCCGGCCGCTTTTGAGAATTTTGGTCGCCATGATATGATAGCTTAATTCATAACAGACTTAAATGTTTTTAAAACACCCTAAAGATTCCAAGATTTTGTACTATAGTATTCTTATAATGAACATATCTGTTTAACCGACAATTTTTATCCTCACTTTTACTTTACAATTAAGAAATATAAAATGGTTTCCGTGTTTACATAACCTGATGCAAACACGTGGGAGGTTGGGAGAACACGAGATAAGCGTAGGAAACCACGACGCGAAGCGGTTATTTTCAATATAACCTAGTGTTTTTTTTTCAACCTAGGATGTTTTTGCATTCTCTATTCTGTGAGCCGGCTTAGGGTTAGGGATATGTTTAGTTAGGGTAAGGGTTATGGTTCAAAATAAAGTGGTTGATAACATCACAATTGCCACAGTATCTCAGTGGTAAGCCTGAGGACAGTATCTCAGTGGTAAGCCTGAGGACGGTATCTCAGTGGTAAGCCTGAGGACGGCAGACTCTAGAGCGGTTGGACACAGGACAGTGAGGGTTGGAAAACTGGCGTGGAAATCTCTGTATGATAATTGTACAAGGAAAAAAAGTTAGAAAATTAATTAATAGGTAGAAAAAGGGAACTGAGGGGTAAGGGATCGGAGATGCAGAAGAGGAATTAGTAAATTATAAAACTATTTACAATCTTTATGTCCGCCAAAGAACCCAAGTCCCAGTTTTTAATATGAGTCCCAAAAAATATAAATCCCTTTTGAATACAGTAAAAAATAACCTAGGTTGAAAAAATAACCTAGGTTGAAAAAATAACCTAGGTTGAAAAAATAACCTAGGTTGAAAAAAACTAAAATCAAAATTAAGTTAAATATTACTAAATAAAATGCTAATTGTTTAAGTAAGAGCTCTTTCATTTTTTTGTTTGGAATGAATCGAAGAGGAGTACATTTCTGGGCCACCCGGCATAGTTTGTACAGAGTAAATCATAGCATATAATATTAACGTGTTTGTAAGTAGGATCCATTTTGTTTGTGCCTTAGCAAGTGCGTTTTAAAAGTCAAGTGGAGCAGCAAAAGCTGCAACTTCAACGGGAGCACAGTGCAGAAATGGAGCAGATGCTTGAAAAGGTATTTTTATATGGATAACTTGTCTTACCTAAATGGAATAAATAAAACAGTGATAATTGTGCAATTCAAAGAGAAATACAAATAGGCAATATCGATCGAAAGCTTCTTGGATTTTGTGTTTGAACCAGTGATTTTAATATGTAACGGGTCGTGAAAGCTTACTTGGAAAGTTCTGAGTTTTTGGAAGTGTCTGTAATTTCTTGTCTTTTTCAACTAATTCCTTCTAGTTTTTCACACGAACGTTACTTTGAATAAATTGCAAGAACTGATCTTGATTGGTGAAGAGCAGTGCAATTGCTTTGTAATCTTATGCTAAAGTATGTAGCCTTGTGCAGAAATTTGTAATTTTGGGTAATTTCAGTCTCAATCGTTTAAATCGGATTGGATAATAAACAATACAATGCTGGTAGGCCAATCAATATGCAGTAGTTTCTATGGCAACCATGGAGAGATTTTCTAAGAAATAAACAAAATGGCGTTTTCAGTAGATTTGGTGATTAAATTGAAACAATTATTGAATACTTCCAAATAATCTTGATTGCACAAGTGTTATAATTGTTTTTAAAAATACAATAACACTTAGAAATGTTATAACAAAAGAATCTTGCGAACATGATGTATCAAATTGCCATTTCTATAAACTAACTTACATCGCTTTTTATTCATCTTATACTAGAAAGAGAATTCATTATTAGCAAATATTGCAAGGGTTTAAATGATAAAATAATTCTCTCTCCTTTCAAACTTTGCAATATTTTTATTCCAAAGGATGTTATTCCGGATTCTCTCAAATCACGTGTAGTTTAATGTTTTACTTGTGCGGGCTGTGGTGCTGCCAGCGAGTTCCGCAAGAGAAACTTTTTTGAATGAACTTCTTCGTCAACTTGGAACTTAATTTTGTTTTTCTTTTCCGTTTTAAATATTTCCAACACGATTCCTACAACTGATCACAAATTTTATAATTAACAACTAGTCAAGGCATTTATCGTCAAAAGTCGGTCAACCAGCCACCAATTACACTGAAAAGAATGTTTTTGTCCCAGGATCATGTCCTCTATAACATAAAAAATCTCCGAAAATCCGAGTGAGGGATATTTACAAAAAACAGTTTTTAGAGTCCTATAATGCGCAGCAAGGAAGCAAGGTTGCATGTACTGCCTGTTGTGTTGCAACATGGACCGGTAAGGATTGAGAGAATTTATAGTGTTTTCTTCCCAGGTAAGTTCGTTTATGTACCGATTCAGTCAAATAATCGTTCTGTATAAAATTCTTAAGTCACAAAAAACACGTATAACCTGTATAAAATGTCCACGATTGTTAGCGATCTGAGTGTAGTATCCAGCAAGGAATTATGTCTTCACATGCAAGCTAATTTAGATCCTAAAAAAAGAGAAAGGTTATGAAAGTAAAAGTATTGTTTAATTTAAGAAAATTTTATAAACTTGCTAGTTGTGGCTAAGTGCATTGACCACTATAAATACTCAATAGCAACATTTCACTTCGTTGCAAATCCTGATTTGTATTCATCGATTTACGCTTACTTTACAGCCCCAAACTTGAGTCATCAGTTAATTCATCCATTTTTTCTTTAGAACGTAAAGAAAAATGTTCAGCAATTGCACCAAATTTTATGTAACTGGCAAAAACTTTGGCTAAAGCCGAAGTAAATGTTTTCACTGTGGTTTAACTTTAAGTTGATAAGTAGATGGTCGAGTGAATTCCCCTCCAATTCACTCTGAAAGAAATTTCGTTTAGTTTTAAACTTCTAATCTTGGATTTTAAAAAGAAAATTACGCGCTGGAGTTTATTCATATTATAGCAAAAAAGGACGTTTTTCTAATGATTCAACCAGTCTCAAATTACCCTAGTAGATGACATAAACACAAATTTGACTGACTCAAAAAACTGAAAAAGTCTAATTATATCATCATTCTCCTTCAAAGTTGACAGGTTTCAATTTGCCTATAATTTCAGACGGAGATTTCCAACAATTAGTGATAAAACAGTGAATTGTGATGTTTGTAATAAAAGTCTCAACAGGGAGGGCGACGTCGTAACTTTGAGAGAAAAGGAAAGCGAAAGGATAAACCGGGCCAATACAGAGCGATTTGATTCCATTACTACGGTTCCTGGGCCCCTGGGCAGCTGTTACATCAAAACTGGCGGCAAGAGTACTGTCGTCCATGCAGCATCAAGCGAGCTAAGAAGTCTGTTTCAGAAGAACCAACTAGTAGTCGTCGCGCCTTTACTCGCAAAGCAGAACATGCAACTTTTCTCCTTCAAGACCGATTGTTTCTTTTGTGGAACCAATGTTAAATTTGGGTTGAACTCAAAGAGAAAAAGACTGGGTGAAGCGTTCAGTGTTACAACAATTGAAGCCAAGGACATGTATTAAAAAACGTTTTCGGAGAGGAATGACGAGCAGTTGGAAGCATTAAGTACTCGGCTTATGAGTGTCCACAATTTGCCTGCAGCTGACGCTGTTTACCATCAAAACTGTATAAATGTGAACTTTCGCACAAATTGGCAATTACCTCAACTTTATGAGACAGATCAGCTGCCTACCGCAAAAAAGGGGAAAGTCGGTTAATCCAAAATGAAGAAAGAAAACAGGCTTTTGTAAAACTTGCGAAGTTTACGGACGGTCACACATGAAAACAAAACTTCTCGAATGTTAGTCGAACTTAGTAATTTTGAGATCCACGGCTACGCCAATCTTGCAAGAGTTTCACTTCCGCGAGCACTAAGATGACTTAGACATTAATGGAGAACAAATGAACATAATCAAAACAGCAGCTAAGCTGATTAAAAACAATCTCAAATTAATCCCTATATCAAGTGACAGCTACCCAACGATAAGCACTGAGTCACATATCCGCTACCTTCCCACATCACTTTCTACATTTTTGAAACTTCTTACCTTGGAGAAAAATTACGTACTAAAAGTAGCGTCTATCGGGCAGGCCATTGTTCAAGCTGCGCGGCCACGGGTAGTTATCTTACCTCTACAGATCGGAATTGCAGTTCAATTGCACCACAATTTAGCCTCACGCTTTCTTATTGGCACCTTGCATCACCACGGATTTTGTTCATCATATCAGGGCATTCAAATGTTCAATCAGAATGCTGTGCTTGGCCAAGGAACTGATATATCTTTTCTTAACGAAGAGTTTGTTCAGTACGCAGCGGACAATGTTGACGATAACACTAGGACTCTCGACGGGTGTAACACCTTTCACGTTATGGGCATGATCGCAGTCGTAACACTTGTCAACAAAGTCAGTCGTAATGTTGCGCGACTCAAAGTCACTCCCGAAGAAATCTCAGCAACTGGAAAGGTAGAAATACATCCATTCGGGCCCAACAGGTGAACGTGGAGATCAACTACGAAGAATTGGCTCTTGTACTAGCAGAAAACCCCACTGCTAACGTCGACATCCTGTGGAAGATGTCTCAACTGTTTGGCAACCCACGCCCGTCTTGGAATTAAATGATGCAACTTGTTCACCAAGGATAACACCAGGGTAAGTCTTCTGTTATGTTCCTCCCTATGATCAATATGAATCCAAGTGGTATTACGTGTGTCTCTTCCACCTTGCACTTTGTTTCTGAGCATGCTAAGCAACACAGTATTGCAAATCCCGTCGTCACGTTTGAGCCGCTGTGGTTAAAGGCCTTCAACATAATACAGACGAAGCCACCTAACAGTGATTTGCGCAAGATTATTGTGGGTCTAGGTGCCTTTCATGCTAAGACGAGCTTTCTTGGAAGTTTTGGCCATCTGATGGCGGGGTCCGATTTACGTGAACTGTTGGAATTGATATATGCGTCAAATGCCGTGGACCATTTAATGACCAGAAAAACTATTTCCCTGCAGTGCGTGCACACCTCATTGACGACGTTACATTGATTGCACTTCTGTATTCGCAAGTCCTGAAAGTGCCTGTATCACATATGACTGATTGATTAGATACCCCTATCCAAACAGCAACTATTTTTTTCTAAACTTTGTCATTTCAGATAATCAGTTTACTGTTTTGCCTAAATTAGCTGATGAGTCTATCGTGTCGGCCATCGACTACCTTGATGCATATAGCAGTATGTTAATATTTAAGCCAATTAGTTTTCACCGGAAAGTGTTGTTTTAACCAAAAGAAAGCATTAGCATCATTTCATTTAATATTGCAGGTCAGCAACGTCGCTTGGAGACGATGCCAGAAGACACTCACTCGGAGACTAAAATACTTAAACTTGAAGAAGCACGAGCACAGTTCAATAAGCTGATGGAAAAGGAAGTCTCATCCCGTGAAGCAAGCATCGCAGCTTTGAAGTGTGCTCGACAACACCTATAGTCGATGAGCGACCTCCGAGCGGACCACACGGATGTCTACCGAGCCTTCACTTCTGGTCTTCACGTAGCGAGTAGAATTGATCGATTTTGGGCTGGATTATCGATAGACCTAGTCATGGAACAGGTTCTTATGAAAAGTCTGAAGAACCGTTGAGGCTTGAACAGAGCGAGGGGCCTAACGGAACAGCAACGTCTTAACTGGCTGTTATCCATGCCTGCGTGTGCAGAAGCAAACCACATCATGCAAAAGCTAACTTGAGTTCAGTTTAACTCTGGAGAACAGAACAAAGATATGTCTAAGGCAAGACACATAAGAGATATGAAAGGCACACTGAACATCCACAGGGTACTGGCTGCCCACAACCCTTTTTCTCTTGACACTAACAATAACCTAAGAAACATCATGCATTGTGTAAATGCCGATGCCAATGCTGACACAGCCTAGAGTGTTGGGGAGGAGATTCTTTCGTTGATGAATGGAAAGTTAGCCACAGATTACTCATTGAAACGAAGTGCCCAGACAGTCACTATGGCATCAAAGTCATCTGTGAAGATTGCCGATTACCAAGTACAAGTTGACCCTCAACTTTATTTTTTGCGCTTCATTATTGCCTGTGATTAGTCTCAACTTGAAGAATTATTTCAGTACGAGCTCTGCACATATCCTACAGCTCTTTTCGATTTCCCATTCATGTTAAGGCAGCCACAAAAGCCAGCACTAGCAGATGCACTATGGACAAAGCTTACACCTGAAGCCAAAACGCAGCCTAAAGGGAATGTACAGCACGTGCTTGACGGAGGTGCTCTTTTCCATCGAGTCCCATGGACTAGAGGTTCTCCAACGTATAAAGTAGTGTGTAACTTGCTTTGCACTAAAGTGCAATGAAAGTATGGAAGAACAATAGTGGTGTTTGACGGGTACAATGAAATGTCAGCTAAATCTATTGCACATCAGAGGTGCGCATCACGAAAGGCTCTCCAGAATGTAGGATGCATAACACACCACGCAAATAGTGACGCCGACCTTCTTATAGTAAAAACCGCTTTAGAGTCTGCCCGAACCAGTAACACAGTTCTAGTGGAGGATGACACAGATTTGCTAGTTCTTGTGTGTTGTCATGCGTCCAAAGATGGCTATGACCTTTGTTTCAGACCAGAACCAAAGGCAAAAGCAAGAGGTGCACGCGTCTGGCATATGAAGAAATCCTAAGGAAAGCTGGGCAAGGAAGTTTGCAGAAATATCTTTTTTCTTCACGCCATCACCGGATGCGACACAACATCACGCCTCTATGGAGTGTACTGCATTTCAAATAACAAGCTAACGTTTTCAGCTGTCATTCTGCTTTTTATGACATTGTCGCTGCAGTTGAAAAAGCACTTGTAGCACTTTATGGTGGTCAGTTAGGGGTAGGTCTTAACGCGTTATCAGCGTTACTTTGAAAAACGTGCAAGCAAGACGTCTCACATTGAGCCAAAGAATCTGCCCCCGACAGCAGCAGTTTCCTGATTTCACAGCCTGTGCATCTACCTACAGGTAAAGAAGTGGTAGGGAGAAAGTGCTGGATTGGGGATGGAAAGACTCTAATGATCAAGTATTTCTTGTTGCAACGGACATGCCGCCTACCCCAGAATCGCTTCTTCAGTTAATCAGATGTGACTGATCTTATGACTGTAGCAGTATGAGGTGCATTTGTCAAAAGAATGGAATGTTCCCCCGCCTGTGGCCAATGCAAAGGGTTTTCTTGCACGAATTATTCAAATACTATAGATTATGAAAGTGAAGATTCGGAAGGCTAGCGTACTTAGAATTACATCGTATATCGCACATGTAGAATTAAATAAAAGGAGAGCTTTCTTTTAATAAAAAAGGACTCTTTTGGTCTCGAGTCTCAAACATTTTTCTCTCGTAATGTTTTGTCAAAATCAATCTCACTGAGGATATAATCTTGGTTTTGGAAAAATGACTTGATTTATACATATAAAAAGCCCTAAACAGCAACTTCCCGTTGATAGCCTCGTTTTCATGTTGTTGGAAAAAGGAACTTGTTTCATGGTCCTTTTTGGAGGTGTTCATGCTTGGATCTTTAGGGACTTTTAGTATGTTCATATGTAGGATATTACTAACTGGTTAACGAAGATAAAGCTTCTTTGCAATTAGTTACAGGTTCGACAACAAAATGCCTGGACTAAACGAAGTTCGAGCGATTTTCATTATCAACTGCGGTTTACAGATAAGATTTTACTGTCACGTTTTGCTTTTTCTCCGGTAAATTTTGATCATTTTTTCACGTTTATTATTAACAAGTAATCGAACCTTAGCGAGTTCAATACAGAACCAATTTGCACGAGTGTGTTTTAAAAAGAATCAAAATTGCAATAATTGCTGGGAGCGAAGCAAACAACGGCTTTCTCAATGGGCTTCCTGTGTTCAGTTTGGCCGCAAGAGTCTGGGCTTTTTATATGACGGCTTCAAAGTCGATTTGGATGTCCAGATATTTGTGAACCTGCAGTGTATTCGGATAACGGCAAACTGTTCGCGTCTCCGTTGTCGCTGCCATCGTTTCGAGTAGTCTTCTGGAGTCTTTGTTTGTATAAACTGCTCAAAGAAAGTCACCATCAAAGGAAAGCGGGAACTTTGCGACAGCTGCAAGCTAACCCAAAAACCAACAGCTTGTTCTATCCAGTGGTCTTTCAAGCTCATTGTTCAATGTCAACAAGATCCAACCAGCAATACAATCTTATATGTTTATGGCAAAAACATTGTTGAAAAAATCTTTTCTTTGGCTAATGTGAATGAATATGCCACAGAGGATGACCTATTAGACAATCTCTTCGAATTGGATGCTTTGAAGATCACCCATGATACACAATCTTTTAAAGTTGTTGACATTTTAGAATAAGAAATATAATCGTGCTTTATATAATATTAATACAAATGGAAATATGTTGAATGATCACAATGTCTATTCAAATTCGATGCCTTGAAGATCACATATGATACACAGGCTTTTATAGTTGTTGACATTTTAGAATTACAAATACGATAACATTTTATATAATCTTGATACTGTAAGAGATATGTTTAATTGTCATATATGACACAATCATATAAAGTTATTCATATTCTGCTAGTATAAATATAATTATGTTACAGTTGAATTTGATTGTAATTACAATATTGTTAATTTTTCATAATAAATGTTACTGTTTTTTTTTACTGTACACATGTCATTTACACATTTTTTGTTTATATTCTCCTTTTCTACTAATAGCCCAACCTCAACTGAGGTCTAAAGAATAGTAACACAAAAAATATAATTTTATGTTATAAAGCAGTGCTCGCACTAAATGCGTGAAACAAATAGTACTAATTACTACTAAATAGGGCTGACAAGAGCACGAGTTATCACCTATTTTGTACAATTTACATTTCATGCATTTAGTGTGAGAACATTACAACATGTCCAAAAAAACAGTCTAAAGTGATTTGTGTGCCTATACTCACTTCATTTCACAAAAAGACAATTGTCACATTTCATGAGTATTAAATTTCGCTATTTTGACAGAAAATTAAAAGGAGACTGTTGTTGTTTAGATTGTACTACATAAATAGTAACGGCTGTTCTCCCCCTCTCCCCAGTACTTTGCTTTGTATAAACAGCTCGCAGCATTTCACTTTTCTATTACAAACTACTAGTATTTCTTAATTGAGAGGTTTTGTGCTAGGTGTTCAGAATATGATTCTCCTTGTTTTGAAAAAATATAAAAGATAAAAATAAGAATTTTTACTTTATTCGTGCTGATACTAGAGTACCAAAATCATGACGTTACAAAAAGTTTATTTGTGAAATCATTAATTTGTTTATAATATTCAGAAGGATCAAGATAAAAAATGCCTCCATGCCAAAATTTAGCATTTTGCCATTTATCAGTGATGAGATATTACCACAGTTATGCTCCAATGACTCCATATAAATCCTTGTGAAATTAGCTTGGTTCATAACTTTACGAGCCGTCATTTTTAGAAGGATTTGTATTGGGTCATTAGAGCATATCTGTGAAAATATCTCGGCGACAATTTTCACCAACATTTTAATTTTTGGGAAAGGATACATTCTTAGTCTTGATCTCTCAGATGATTGTGACAAATCTCACAAGTTAACAAATTTTAATTTTTGTGACGTCACACTTCGCCATTCTATATATTTAGGTCATTCTTTATTTGTTTAAGAGTAGCTTACAACAAGAAAGCATTTTGAACTTTCATTAGGTGTATATTGTCTGTTAGTACGTAGCATTTTAAAAACTTTTATGAAACCAATAACAACCTATTGTTTGCCTCTTTTTGTATCTTATTCTAGACAAATAATCGCCTTCATCAGTTAGAGGTTGAGCACGCAGAGCGTATCACCAAATTAAAGCAGGTAATTAAGTTATCAAGTCAATTTGTTTCCACTTTCGCAACAGTGACCAAATGATTTATTTAATTTGCATCTTATATACATCTCTTTTTAGAATTTTAAATTATTGTTGGAGAAATATTACGAATATTTTGATTGGCAGTTTATTAACATCGAAATAAAGATGAATTGTAAACTTTATAGAAACTTTACCTATATTCCTTCTGTAAAATCAAACAAAATCAAGTATATTTCAGTTCTTGACATGGAATGCAATTGTTTCTTTGTAGCTCTAAATGTTTGTTTCGTGTCAGAAGTATTCTTTACTTTTTTTTTTTGACCACTTGGAAGCTTTGGTATGTTCTTTGTTCAAGACTCCAATACTTGCTAGAGGAACATCATAAATGTTCTTATTGGCTAAAAATGCTTTATTCGTTACCAGTATCATTTTGGAGTGTATACTGTAACTATGGTAAAATAGCCTTTTCGAACACTTAAAAAAGTGGGGAAAATTAAAATAGCTGGTAAGATCTCTGCTTTCTGGCCACAAGTTCCTCATTTCGATTCAGGCCCAGCCGAGATTTTATTATTTGTGTGCCTTTCGAGTTTTCAACATTCCCTCGCACCACAATTTACTAAATCATAATAGACAAACAAAGGAGTTGTTTCAGGGTTCTCTCTGAGAATCTGAAGGAGTCAGCGATGCAACATACTAGATAATAAAAGACAAACAAAGGAGATGTTTCAGGGTCACCCAGTGAGGGTCTGAA
>JAOTRI020105971.1:0-24276 GCA_028564885.2 Zoanthus sanctaehelenae | reverse complement strand
CATTGAACAAGTTTGAGAGAATTTTGCTTTTAATCTTCATTAGTTTGCTTTGTTTGATCAATTCTCATTTTCTCATTTCTAAATGTTTCATTTTGTATATGTTATGTAAAGAGAAGTTGGGTGCTGATAACTGATTGGGACTGAAAGGGATAATTTGGTATACACCACAAATTGAATTGATTTGTTTGGATCTGTAGTTATAGCTCATCTAAACAAGATGACGGATAAGGACGTTAAACCGTTGGCCCAGTCTCTCGATTACTCTGTTGAGGGACTTAAAAGAACCCACACACTTCTCGCAAAGAGCAGGGTGGTGATCCCGGTGTTGTGGTCTGTCTCCATTGAGGGCACTTCTTATTGGCTGCCAAGTTACACCTTAACATGTGAGCCGCTCCAGCGGACTATCTAAGACCCTCACCTTTCTGACCTTATCTGTATATGCTTGTAAACAGGTTCTGAAAAGCCCTGATGGGGGAACTTAAATATGTATTTTTTCTTATTTTTTTTATTTATCATGCAAGCAACCGTTGTCAGCATGCCAGTCATTCTAGATATCACAAGTTATTAGTCTCAGAATGACATGAGAAAAAAATATAGTAGTTTGAAATAATAAGTTTGATTCGAAATTAAAACACAACATAAATACAGTTAAAACAATTCTCGTAAATAAACTTGTACAAAGGCAAAGTTCTACAGAACGAATTAGATATTATTTACCAATTAAGGTACTTCGCTATCACTTCTAAAACTTTAAGAACACTGATTTTCACAAACATACGTGAACTCTTGTGTTGAACACGTCCTGTGCCTGCAATTTTGCTCATCAGACGCGTCACTGCAATCATTCTGGCCATCGCATTTGAAGTTTAGTGGTACGCATTGTAAGCTTTGATGGCACTGAAACTCGTCATGGCTACAGGAACCTAAAAAATAAGCTAAAAAGTAAGATTTTTCATCGTTATAATTAACTACCATTAGTGCAAAACCCACCTGCACACAAAGTTCGATTTTCATCCGAGCTGTCATCGCAATCACTTTCGCCATCACACTTCCAGTCTTCAGGGATACACTTTATCGCGTCAGCACACTGAAATTTGCCTTTGGGGCAGGAGAAGTCTTTACACAAAGATGAATTCTCGTCACTACGATCTTCACAATCGTTTTCGCCATCACACCGAAAGCGCGCCAAAATACATTGGCCGTTATCACACGCTACTTCTCCTGCTTTACATGTTTTGTTGCGGCAAACACCTGCATCTTCATCGGTATTGTCGCCGCAGTCATCTTGCCCGTTGCACGTGAGGGATTTGTAGATACACTTGTGGTTTTTACAACGAAACTGAAAGGGAGCGCACTGTCTTGCCACACAGTAATCCCTATCCTCGTCTTCGCCACCAGGACAGTCATTTTTATGGTCGCATACTTGTATACTTGAGATACACGTAGCATTGTTACATTGGAACATTCCTGGAAATTAAAGTAAAGAAAAACAAAAACATTGAGGCATTAAATTTATTAAAATAATTATAAATGTGTCGGTATAAATTTTTCTCAAAGTAAAAACCGATTTTCAACTTTTTTATTCTTGGGCATTCAATGTTTTTAAAAATAAATCTCTACTTCATTTCGGGCAACACGAGCGAGTACATTCGTGCTAATATTGTTTGACTTAACAAAGGACCTTATTGTGTATCAAACAACACCTTTTCCTTTGGTAATAAAAATGTAAATTCTACACCGTAAAAGAGAAATATATTACGGTGTAGAATTTACATTTTTATTACCAAATTGTTTCTTTAGAAACACCGACGCAGCACTAACTAGCTTACCGCTAGTTATTTTCCTTTTCTTTTGTTTTGTTGTTAAGATGTAAATTAGTTAAAAAAATCCGTTGTTATCACTTAAGAACTGAATTTGTCACCAGGTTAAGCTATTTCGTAACTCCTTGATAATGGAACTATGGTAACTCAAAAACGTCAGTTATTTTTCGTCCTTTTTATTTTTAAAAACAAATGTGTGAACCAAATAAAATTTGCCGGAACTTTCTCTAAGGAAAATTTCTAGCCACCACTTACTTTTTTAGCCATGCTTCAAAAAAAATGAATGAAATGAAATGAAACCCAGTGTTTCAGTATTTCCAGGAACTATACCAAACCTGGATAATGTATAGATGGATGATTTGATCACATTTAGGATTTCCGGTTGGTAAAAGGTTTCCCTTGGGGTTTCCTGCTAACCATTTGCCCACCACCCTGTCCAGTTTCGACCAATCCTTGATTACCCACGCTTATTTTTTGTCTTTGCTTTGCACAATCGTTTCGTATAACTGGCATTTAGGTTTTCAAACGGATTTTCCATGTATTTATTCACTATTTGATTACTTAAGTATTAGTGACTAAAATGACAGACCTTACCTGAAGGACATGTCCTGGGGGGACAGGAATCTGGTTCATCGCTCTCATCACCACAATCATCATCACCATCACACGTCCACAGCCGCGGGATACATTTGTAATTGGCACAAACAAACTCGTTATTAGTGCAGTTTGAGAGACAGGTTCTTCCGTCATAAGCTAAGTGAAAGTTGTCTGGACACTCACACTTGTATCCTCCTCCTGGAGTTGTAAGGCAGAGGCCAGTACATGGGTTGCTATCACAGGGAGACCACTGCGCTGGCTGGCGTGCTGGATGTACAATCTAAAATTATTAATAATAGCTGATTAAACGGACTACTCTGACAAAGACCCCTTTGACTCGCAAAACACGATTTGCAATTAATTTTATTCTCAATGCTTTTAAGAACATAGAATGTGCTGGCGACTAAAATATTTGAACAAATTCAGGTCGAAACATTTATTAACACTGCGTGACGTAAGGTTCAAAGCAATACAAAGAGTTTCCTGAAAAACAAAACTTTCATTTTCAAACAAAGAATAGCAAGATGAAAACAAAAAAGATTGATAGATACGTAAAACATCGTCGTTTAAAGAGATAGCACTTCGTCTGAGCGACATAAAACCATATTAGTTTGAACTGCAGAATAAATAGATCTTGTTACCTGAATTCCCATTGGTTTATTATTTGTATGACGCAATAGTTTTAAATTGGCGCCAGTCCACTTATTTGCTCGATAGACGCCCTTTGAAATCCAGTCAGTCCAATAAATATAATTATCAAACACACTGGCGCCGAAAGGGTGCGTTATGGTGACCCCCATGACTTGATGGCAATTTGTTCCGTCCCTATCACAATAACCAATCTGATCTAGCTTGGCGTCTGCCCAGAACAGCTTCTTTGTAATGTGACACAAAGTTAGAGCATTTATCCAGTAGTGGATGCCCGTGACCAGTGATGTGTGATTGGAACCGTCCAGGCCCACTCGGCCAATCTTGTGCAGTCCCCAATCCGAGTAATAAAGATACCCTATACATCGAAGTTGAAATAGACTTATCAACAATAGTAATGCAATGTTCACAAATGTTTAAAAGAGGATAGATTTTACAACATGGTGAAAACGAGTTTCTGTACTAACGTTTAGGAAAAGAGTCCTCCGTCGGAGGGACAAACTCACCAATGCTAAGCGAAACTAAATCCTTTTACGAGCCTAGTGGCCTATAGGACCAGCGCTTATCTCCACTTTTTTAAGTGCTAAGTGGATGAGAGTTTTTGACTCCCCAGGACAGTACACTAATCCATCCAGGTTAGCTCCCAGCAGCCACTGGTACTCATTTACCTACCCCGGGAGGATGGAAAACTGAGTTGGCTTAGGCGGAAAAGAAGGTCACATAAATATTCGAATCTCGGCAAAGTGCCGGGATCAAACTGAGGACCTTGTGGTTGGAAAGCAGAGATCTTATCAACTGCGCCAACCACGACCGTCGACGCATCATCCCAGTAATGCAAAGTAATTTTACTTCCTTTTTTTGAAAAAAAGTAAATGAAATTCTACAAGTCTCTAAAAGAACCTGCATATTATCATAATAGATTTTCAGTATATTGTCACCCTTCAATGTTAAGCTGTAGTTGCAAAACTGTACATGTCTAAATCACCATTATCCTCAACGCATTACTTACAACCCTGGATACCAATATCAATATTTCTATGGCAATTACTCTTTCCTTCACCATTATCATTGCAATCATCGTCGCTATCATCATAACCATGAAAATAATAAGCATCTCCTGCATTGATCATTGGTATTGCCACCATTTCCAAGAAGGCACTAAATGGCGACGACTTTTCGTTATGCCGCCAGGTGACAAATTCACATTCCAAATACTTCTTTACGTTGGCCACATTGGCGATTTGAAATTACAGTATCTGTCCTTGTCTGTATCGCTATAATTTAAATTACCTTCACTAGGATCAACAACTAAAGCTCTTGGTTCGCCAAGATCCCTGGACACAAGTGTTTTCCAGAACTTTCCATTAAGTGTTGTAACAAGGATCTCATCTCTTATGCCGTCACAAAAGTACAGGTTTCTCCCGACCCAGTCTACTGCTAATCCATCTGGGTTTGCACGGTCGGCCTTAAACTCGATAATTGTCTGTATAAATAAAAAAGTAAGCATAAGTACTACTTTGTGGGCAAGAGAGACTTTTTGCAAAACTAGTGCATTTTCATTTAAAACAGCGTTTAGTTCTTTTGTCTGCACTAAGAACCTGAGCAGGAAGCGCGCGTGCTGAAAATAAATAAAGCACACTTTCTATCTTTGAAAATAAATTAAGAGCATTGTGTTCCATTATTTTGGCAAATACGAAAACAACTTTCCCCCCAGGGTCGGTAACTTTAGCTTCTTATAAACCTTGCCAATATTCCACCAATAGTTAGCTCCTTTTAGCGATGACTAACTGTTAGTTGATGACTAACGCTTATCAATGCTTTAAAAATAGTTTGGTTTTCTTGCTAAAAAAGAGTCTACATTTCCCAGTTCTTAGAACAAAACAGCATTTATGTTCAATTTAGGAGATGAACGAGTTCTGTTTATCAAAAAAGCAAAGCATATTTGCAAAGGCGTGGAAAATAATCCTCTGTATACGGTATGGAAACCCTAACCAAAAAGTACTATGACATCACTTTCTCCCTGAGATTTTAAATTACCCTATTAACCACATTTTTAATTTATTATAATTATTATTACTATTACTATTATTGCCAAATTACTATCTAAATGAAATGCTTTAACTGAAACAGACAGATCAAATATCAGGTTGTTCAACAATAACCAAACAAAAGAATATTTATTGATAACGCTATAAGTTGAAATGTAAAAGTGCAACTAGCAAATGGTGGAACTGATAGAATCACTGCTCGTAGAAAAAACCAAAGCAACCAATCCTTTGTTCTAGTTAAACAAGTGTCACAGTCAAGTCCGTGTAAATTATAAAAAATATAGTAAAATTATGCTAGAAAAAGATCATGAGTATGAGCTCTGAGCATGTGGATCAAGACTTTTTAGTTATCTTGATTTGAAGTCTATTTTATCTATCTGCATACTAGCAACTAGTATATCAATATAAAAACATACAACGACGATACTGGCAACTAACATATCAATATAAAAGCATACAATGATGATACTGGTAAAAAACATATCAATATAAAAGCATACAATGATGATACTGGCAACTAACATATCAATATAAAAGCATACAATACTGATACTGGTAAAAAACATATCAATATAAAAGCATACAATGCTGATACTGGAAAAAAACAAATTGCCTTATAAAAAAGTCATGTTCTCAGTCTTTTCTTGAGCTTCTCAATACGATCATATATTTCATCTAACTCTTGTAGCTGTGAGCCGTCCTTGCAAGAACCATCTCATCTTCCTTCACCGCTTTCTCAAGAAGCTTTTCAGCAATGCCTTTAAGTACTGCACAATGTTCCAGATTCAATAACGATGGCAAGTTTAGCTCATCACGGTTCTTTCTAGGCTCTCTTTCAAATGCGAGATTCACATTAGGGCCATCCATACCAACATGCCATATTTTCTCCGAGTCTAAATCTTTAGTGACGTCTTTGAAATGTTTTATCAGATCATCTTTTGTGCCATGTCCAATAAATAGAGATGTGAGATAGCGTGACTCGAATATACACTTGCTATCTGACCAGTATCTCACATATACATCCAAATGTTTTTTTTGCAATTCATCATTCGAGGTCTCGCCGAATAACACTGAGTGTGCTGGAGACTGCTTCAAATCATATAACAATTTCTTCGAAAAATGTGAACCAAGTCCAAAAGTTGTGAGATATCTGAATTTTGACTCGAACATCGAGTAATTAGCAGCAATTTCACTATCACTAAACATTGTTTTGAACAGTTCATTTAATCCAACAATGGGATTCGATGCACTTTAGAGCCCACAAAATCTCTGCATCCGCTACGTTTTTTGACAGAGTACATAAATCGTGCATTAACTGCACGGGCCTACTTTGATGATCGCCTCCAGTACTAGTAGCTGCTTGGCTATTCGTGGTCGAACTACCCTCAGGCTGGATTTTTTCTAGACCAGTGACAAGACTTGCAGTAATAGGAACTGCTACTGCTGTTTCCTTTATATTTTTTTTGTGCCGAGCGCCTTCAATATGGGACTTAATTGCCGAATTTCCCATGTTTGCTACACTGAACTTTCGGCGACAGAGTTTGCAGTATGCTGCATGCTTGTCATCTTTTACATTTTGGAGCCAGCCTTTGTACTCTTTTTTAAGCATTCATATTTAAACTGCAGTTATTACCCATTCATTTAAACAAAACGGCCGCCGATCGACAGAACAAAAGCACGTGTCAACAAAAACACCCAGGCTACAATGCGCGCACTCTTAGCGAGAATTCAACAGAAAAACTTGAGGACAAAAGAACGAGCGAAGTCGATCGTGCAAATGAAAAAAAAAACAAGAAACAATTCCGTGTGCTCTATTTCTTATGAAATAGTTTCTTTATGCAATTTTTTTAGAATTTGTTTTTAATAAGCTGACATTATTTCCTGACAGTACGAAAATTCAAGGATTTGAGGTTTTCAAGGACTTTCAGCAGAAATTCGTAATTTCAAGGGCTTTTCAAGCGCTCTTGAAAAACAAAACTAAATTCCATGAGTATTCAAGGAGATTAAGGAGTAGTACGAACCATGTGAATCGCTGTAACTCTGGGTTTCGTGCTGACGTACTGTTTTACTCCTTAGACAGATTTAATGGAAAAGTAAACAATTAGCATATAATAATGTCTTATCATTAAATCTGTCTGACAAGTACTTAAGCACAAAACTCAGAGTTACAGCGCATCCTGTGTGTTTCATTTAAGTCATTTTATATTGTAACATAAAATGTATTTTTTTTTATGTATTTGAAGTATACTGCTGGTACTTTATTTCCAATGACGATGCTAATGAAAAAGTAAACTTGTGACCCTCTATAGTTTTCTCATTATCTTGATAACCCTTACCTCTACACCAGTTCCATTGAGAAATGCCCTTCTAATGAGTGCTGGGTTATAATCTTCCGACCAGTAAATCCTTTGCTCCTTAAAATCAAAGTCAATGGCAATAGCATCTCTCGAGTTATTCACAAGAATACGCTCCCAAACCCGATCAACGTCCATGCTCCAAATCTGCTGTTTTTCTGAGAACACCAAATATGGTTTGAATGAAGAAGTTTCCAAAAGCTTGCAAGATTTTCTCCCTCCATGGCTTATAATTTTGTAACCATCTGCACACGTACATTTATAAGACCCCTTAGTGTTCACACAAAGTTGGTCACATTGATTTAATTCATAGATTTTGCATTCATCAATGTCTTCACAACCCTTTGCGTCTTCCATTAGTTTGTAACCAGGCCGGCAGCTGCAAAACCAACCGGTTTGTGAATCGTTACATAGCTGTGCACAATGTCCATTCTCGGGAGTAGCACACTCGTTGATGTTGCAACGCTTCTCATCTGACCTGTCAATACAGTCGTTACTCTTATCACACACCTGGAAAGAAGTATTAAATTAAACAGAAACAATGTTACCATTATTAATATTATTAATATTAATGATTATGATGACATAATAACAAAATTAAACAACAAGAACAATAATTATGATAAGAATTAGTATTTACCAACCAAATTATATCCATAAATCTTCGCACGCTCTTATTGGCTCAAGTAACTCACAATATCCAAGACTAAATTAGTCGATTTGGAAGTGGAAGTCAAAATAATGGGAAGCGCAAGCAAAAAAAAATAGAAAAAAACATCTACACTGTATTGTTTTTTGTTTTTATTTGAAAATAAAGAGCATTTTTATCATATTTTGGTTAATACTAAAACAACTACCCTCCAGGGTCGGTACCTACCGCTTGATATATAGCTCTTCTTGTATCGGCATATATCCACCACTACTCACCTCCCTTCTGGAACGATAACTGTTAGAAAAGTCTCGGTATATATCCACCACGATTCACGTCCCTATTGGAGGGATAATTGTTAGAAGGGTCTCGGCATATATCCACCACGATTCACCTCCCCTTTGGAGGAACAGGTGTTAGAAGTGTCTCGGCATATGCCCACCAGTATTCACCTCCTCTTTGGAGGGCTTATTGTTAGACGTGTTCGGCATATATCCACCGATTCACCTCCCCTTTGGAGGAATAGTTGTTAGACGTATCTCGGCATATATCCACCACGATTCAGCTCCCCTTTGGAGGGACAGTTGTTAGAAGTGTCTCGCCATATATCCACCACGATTTCACTTCCCCTTTGGAGGAACAGATGTTAGAAGTGTCTCGGCATATACCCACCAGTATTCACCTCCCCTTTGGAGGGATAGTTGTTAGAGGTGTCTCGGCATATACCCACCAGTATGCACCTCCCCTTTGGAGGGATAGTTGTTAAAGAACAACAGTAAAATAATAACAAAAGAAAGATTGAAATGTATAATAGTTTTAACTGAGTTAAAATCACTTAAAACAATGATCTTTGTACACCTGAAAGTAGATTCAATCGCTGCACTAAACTTGATCTGCATAAAACAGATACGGTTTATAGCCTCGCTAACGGTGAGCCCGTTTTTTTAGCTCGTGGAGAGCTATCGATATAATTGGGGAATCAGGATGTCAGGCGTACACAGTAGAAAATCTATAATCGATTTCCGATTGACTTAAGTTTGGCAGGTGCATTCAAGCATTCGTTAAATGGTCGTTAAGAATGCTCTTATTCGGCTACCAATGAAAGACGTTGCATATGTCACGTGATACTTCGCTGTTCGGTACATCACTTCGGCAAACCAGCACATATAGTTGATCACGCATCCAGTATATTAATCAATGAACCACAGTCAAGGTACAAAAGCTCCCTGGCACAATATCTTTCTTACTCCACGAGCCTTTGATTTCAATTCATTTTTTTCAGTTACTCAAATTGCAAGCATAACCGCTATAATCGTTCCTACTTCCTTCTTACCTTAGTTGCATCAATACAACTGCCGTCGTCACACGCGAACTGGACTGCACTGCAATTGGTTTTTGGTCTTGGGGAAAGGCAATATTTCTCGTCTGAACCATCTTTACAATTCCTTAAACTGTCACACCTGAAACTCCGTGGAACACATTGGCCGTCTTCACACCTGAAATGGTTAGGACCGCAAGTTCTGTTCTGGCAGCCAAGCTCATCGGAGTTGTCGCCACAATCATTGCGATTATCACATATATTAGAATGACCAATACAAAGTCCATTAGCACATCTGAAAAGATCATAGGTAGATTAACGCTACGAAATATCATAACCATTAGTTTTTATATTTCCATAAACTGTCTAAGGGAATAATAATATCAGGTGAACCAAGATTGTGAACCATAATATAACAGCACTGATTAATCCTGAAAGGGTTGTAAAGTAAACATCTTGTAGCAAAAAAATAACTTCACGATAGTTGGAGAAAGAATGAGCTGCAACTTATAAAATTCTTTATAAAATACAGTTTACCCACTTCAAATAGAAATCAAGGACTCCAACCTGAACTGAAGTGGGTTGCAGTTTTGAAAAGTACATCCTTCTTTAGGTGATTCATCAGATGCATCTCCACAATCGTTTTCACCGTCACACACGTGCGACAATGGTACGCAACGTTTGTTATTTTGGCAGGTGAACTTATCAGGGCCACACGTTTTTGCCAGACAATCCTGAATGTCGTTGTTCTCGTCTGATCCATCCGAGCAGTCATCATCTCCATCGCAAACAAACGATTTTGAGATACATTGTCCTAGAAAAACACATTGAAGCCAGGTAGGTTAAGAACTTGGTACATACAGGCACATCTGCTTTATTCTTAACCTTTTCGTGAAGGCCAATCATCAAAGCTAAGTGCCAAAAAATTGAAAAAAACATCTCGCACAATTTCATTTCTGATGGTATAGGTTGCAACTGTATGCGCTAGAAAGTCTCTTGTTGTGAGACATGGCGCATGAACAGCTAATGTCTTAATGCAGGCATGTTGGCCACCTTGTGACAATAATTAGGGGAGAACTTAGGGAATTTGTTCCCGAAAAAGTAGGGATTTTTAGGGCTAAAGGGTTAAAAAGTAGGGCTATTCTAGGAAAGAATAATTCAACTTACCTTTCTACTACTGTTATCAAAACAGAAAGATACTTACTCAAATGAAATGCTGGTTTATAGAACTAATAACTTAGACAGAAAAGGGATCATGCACATCGCGTCTTGAAAGTGCTTAGCCTAGATTCAACAGCATTGAAATTTGAAGCCACTGGCACCACAGTCCACACCGGACAACCACAGCACAAAGAAAATTGCAGTTTGACCAGGTAGGGCAAAAGTAGAACCCACGCCAAGCACTTTCAATGACATCAGACCTGCTCAACCATCACAGAAAAGAAAAAAGAGGGATTTTTAGGGGAAAATTGAAAAAAAGCTAAAAAGAAGGATTTTTTAGGGCAAGTCAAAATATTTAGGGATTTTTACGAATTTTAGGGCCACCAACATGCCTGCTTAATGTCGCTGTTCCTTCTATCGTTTAGAGGGGAAATAGAATCCTTTAGCAATACTAAAATTCAAAAACTAAAGTCTTTTGCGGTTTCTTGTATGTTTTCTTAGTTTTGAAACGTGGAAATATGATAGTTTGTTAATTCAATAATAAAATCTTGGGCACAGTTGTTCAAAGGCTGGTTAAGTTTAATCCTGGGTTAAGCAAAAATTCAAACAGGAATTTCTTCTTTAAGAAGGTAAACGGCTATTTATGAATACTGTCTGGATTTTTCTACGAAAAGTCTTGTTAATTCCAAAATTACAGCTAAAATCTCTACTCATAAGATTGGAAACAAGATCATGGAATAAATATTTAACCCTGGGTTAGTGAGCTAATCGGCTTTTGAACAACTGAGCTCAGGTTTGATGACTGTACAAAATTAATTTTATGTTACCCATGTTGGGAAAAAATATTAAGTACTAGATTGCTTTTATCTTTTGCACTATTGATAGCTTGTAATTAGTTTAACATAGTATAAACTACTTTGATTCAGACCTGTACACATTGTATATAAAATAATTTTTTTGCAACATTTAAAAGTAAATGTATTTATAAGTAGTATAAATTATTATCCTAACACTTCCTTCAAAAAATATTTGTTTGACTGTCAAAAAATAATTTGATATATTTGCCCATTTTATTTTCAACCAAAATGTGGTTACAGTGATAAAAATGTTCAGACACTTTTGTTTTATGTCGTTTCATGTGCACTTTAATAGTGAAATGTGAAATGTAGATTAATTTATTTGTTACTTAGTTGGTGTAATATTAATACCAATTCTGGATCATATGCAGACATTTTTCTGGGGTAAACAAAGTTTTTGGGACAAACCATGCAGACATGACATCATTATATCATGTTTTATATTTTCAGGACAGCACCACAAAAATTACAAATTGTTGTGTGAAAATGACTTTTGACGTACTGTTGGGTGTTTTTGCTGGACTGACAAAATTGTTTTACAGGTAATAAAAAGTGTTTATAAATGTGCTTCAAGATGATCATTTTTCATTGTAAACTTTAATTTTTATCTAAATTACTTTTAAAATCAATGCCAACACCCCCTTGCATATACTGTAGGCCTGCAATGGGGCTTAATTAAAACAACACAATACCGTCAAAGGTTTACAAGATTTAGCTTTAGTATATATGTATAATATATTGTGATGTTCCAAGAATTCAGCAAAAAAAAGATAATGTTTTACTAAAGTGATTTCTAACAACCTGGAAACGTCTTGAAAACCTAAAACTAAATCAAGGAAAGACTTGCTTACTGTTTTTTCTACTATAGTTCATTTTGTTCCAATAAGTTGTGATTCAAGTTTTTTTGTTTCAAATTTTATTAAACCAATTTAATATTTTTCCAAATAATTATTTTCTTCAAACTGTGTTGATTTTTCTACAAATACATTTGATTGGATCAACTTGTAATTTGTATTTTTTTCTGAGAACAATAACTATTGATACCAAGAAAAGCCTGTTTGTTAGCAATGGTCACTTGCATGATCAAGTAGAGTTGAAGTAGGACTATTGATCCAAACAAATGCAACTCAGTAGTTCCATTCTCATAGATTGTGTGATCCAAATTTTAAAAAAAGTATAAGATGGTACAGGTAAGTACAAGAGCCGGAAAAAAGGAGAAAAAATAGAAGAAAAAAGTAGAGACAAGTAGAAATTGGTTGGTGGTTGGGGTAGTGGGTGGAATATGAGGAAGTATTGAAGTATTAAATTCACAGTTTCTGTTAGAGCAATATCAGTTCCACAAAAAAGACGTTCTCAGGCTGCTCATACAAAAATTTAATCAGTTTCAAAATTTTCAACTAGTTTCAAAAACTAATGCTGCTTTAAAAATTTTAGAAAAGACTAAAAGAGAGTGTTTTTTTTTAAATTTGAAATCAAATGTGTGTTACAATAGCGACTGTAAAATTTATTCACTATAGTAAAGAATACTTACCCGTTTTTAGTAATTTTTTTACTACGGATTCGTTTCTTAAAAGAAATACTAAGTATAGTTTCTCCGAGTTTTCAAACAACCTTCGATTTTGATTACCCAGGTCAAGGACCACAGAAGCGTGACTTCGATAGTTGTTACAGTGACGGAGATTTTTCAAAAGAACGTCTTTTCAATTGAGAGTAAAACATTATAGATTAAATGACTTTAACTTTGAGAGAAACTTGTTCGAAGTCAAAATACAACTATTTGAGAGTAAAGTACCAAAGTTACTAGTTTTAGGAGCTGGTTTTGACATTCGGCTTTATAGAAAAAAATACTGTAAGTAGGCGTTTTTAAAAGTAACATTGTTACCATAAATACAAACGTTTTTATTTTCTTTGAAATGCATTTTTCAAGCGTATATTCGAAGTAACTTTTAATTTTGAAGCCCGCGAAAATAATTTTCCGTGAAAAAAATGAGATTGTTCTTAAGTTACAAAATAATGTTCCTCAAGGACCCTTTCTATCTTTATACACAAGCTCAATTTTTTCGACAGATACGTCATTTTAATATGCGCAGAACAGGATGCGCGTCGGAAGTGGGCTGGAAAAAAATTCGCCCGGTACGGCATTTAAATTCAAAACACTTCCTTACCATTTGCACAGGTAAACAAGTTGGATGGGCAAGTCACATTTTTGTCGCTACAGCCTAGCTCATCGCTATTATCTTCACAGTCCGACTCGCCATCACACCTCCACCCTCCAGGGATACACCTTCCTCCTGAGCACTTGAACTTAGTGCCGGCGCAGGTTATGTTGGCACACCGAATAGGATCCTCATCCCATCCGGGATTTTCACCTCCACAATCATTCTTGCCATCGCACATCCAGGAGTAAGGAATGCATATTATTTTATTGCCACAACTAGGTGCACAAAATAAATACAGAGTAAGTTAGAACGGGTTAGCTAAAGGACAACGAATCGGTGGCACTAAATTAGTAAAGGAGATATTAGTAAAATAATCACTAGAAACTTGCAGTTGTTAAACATCCCTCTCTTCAAGATCCTTTTCATATCACTAGTAAATGTAAGGAACAATTAGCAAACTAATTTTAAATTGTGTAAAAATGTCGTAAGTTTTTATAGTCATTTGAGAATTTTTAAATAGTTAGAACCTTTATTATTGTATTTTTAGGTATTAATATATTCAACATTTAATCAATTTTTTTGGCTCTCTGCACAAAAAAACCTTTTTATTTGTTAAACATAATTATTATTACTAATTTATTATGTCTTAAAACAGTAAATTTTCTCTCTCTCTCTTTGTAACGTAATTGTAACGTCTGATGAGTGAGGGTAAAACCTTACGAAACAGTACTGCAACGTTCAATAAAACAACGAACATCTAAAGTCTGAAGTCTGAAACTTCAATTTAATTTATATATAGATAAATAGATAGATGGATGGATAGATAAAGCTTTTTATATTATATGTTCATTGTCACTGAAAAGCCCATATGGGAAGTGTTCTATACAGTATTGTATTGTATTATAAAGGAGCTATTCATTTTGAGGGGTATCATTGCTTTACTATGACACAACAAGTTGTGATGTTTCGCTACTATGTTAATTTATGTAGTGACACTGGCCTGTCTAGGCGCAACAAGTGTTGAACCGAACGCATTATTCACAAGACTTACAAAATTATCTTTAAAACTGCACGATATCATGATCCACCACATTACATAAAGATTTCGCAAAAATACAACACAATAACGACTGGTGCTTTAAAAATGTTGTGCAACAGCCATTGGTTTAAATTTATAAAACTACATCGAGATTACTGAAAACTGAGGTCGCAAAAGGCAGATTTTGCATCAGTCTACTCTTTGGGTGATACGTGTAAGATAAGGTTGTATGAATCAGGGTGAAACCACTATAACACAATACAAAACACCAGATAAAACAATACATAAATATCAATTATAATAGTAGTAATAACAATATAATAACAATTATGTTAAGAATTTTAACAAGAACAACCCAATCTTTCTTACTGTAAATGCCGCCTAACCTTCCTTCTCTTTATGCTCATCAAACCCCTCCACCCATCCATCAATATGAATAGTTATGCACATAAAAAATGTAGATGATTAATGCCTTCTGTTTGTAACCTGTTCTATTTTATCACAACAGTATAAATTACTTTGTATTTCTAGAAATAGTATTTGTTCAAACCGTTTTCGATTCGGTGCACAGGTTCGGGTAGCACATCCGATCTCATCCGAAGCATCCTCACAGTCCTTCTCACCATCACATTTGTATGCCACGTTGATACACTGGCCATTCTTGCACGTGAACTCGTGCCCTTTGCACGCACGGTGAACACATCTAACCTCGTCACTCCCATCACCACAGTCATCTTCAAAATCACAACGCCATGAACGAAGAATGCAACGACCGTTGGCACAGGCGAAGCGACTTGAATCACATGGTCGATTTTCTAAAGTAAAAAAAAAAATTAATAAAATATAGTAATAATAATAATAATAATATTAATATAACAATTATTACATGGCAAGACAAATTTCTAGGGCCAATAACCAAATCCCGTGCACTGATTGGCTGAATATCGGTCCCATACAGGACCGGGAAGTTAATTGACCGATTTCTAGCTAACATTTATTCTCTTTTACTAATCTAAAACTGACACCATGTAATAAATATCTTAATAACCTCGTTTGCTTGGTCTGTCAGGGAAAATATTTGCCCTTGGTCTGTACTGTGAAAGACCACGGGCAAATATTTTCCCCGACAGACCTCACATTTGGTTATTAAGACATTTATAATAATGATAATAACAACAATAACTATTATTTAATATAAAGAGTGACCTTTTGTCATTATTGCAACGACAATTTCTAGCAAACTGGCGGAAAAATATTCTAACTAGAATATAACCATATCATATAATGGAAAGAAATGTTGGTGTTGTCACAAGCTTCTTTTACTCAGAAGAAAAAATCTTCTGAGTCCATAACGGGAATCGAACCCATTACCTTCCGATTACCGGTCAGACGCTCTACCCACTGAGCTACAGTTCAACTGCTAGGCTCAAATATATCAATACGTTCATAAATGTGTAAATAAATAAGCATCTGTGGCTTGGAAATAGCTATGGAAAGAAATGTTGGTGTTGTCACAAGCTTCTTTTACTCAGAAGAAAAAATCTTCCGAGTCCCTTACGGGAATTGAACCCATGACCTTCGGATTACCGGTCAGACGCTCTACCCACTGAGCTACAGGAACTCACGTAGGGAACGGGTCACTTCACTTGGTTCTTATAGATGGAATATAACAACTGTAGCTTGGTTTCTTAAGGGTAGGTTTCAACTGTTTGATGTAGAACACTTCGTAAATACGTCAATCCAATTGGTAAGAATCTGGCTCAAGCCAGTCACCCTCAACCTGATTTGACGCTTTCGCAAGTTCATTTTACTATTTCAAACTTCCTCTCAGATTCTCAAAAACAGAGAACATTCTCGAACTAACCCGGTAGCGGCCGTCCAGATGGTGGCAGTGTCTGCTGCATAACAGGCTATCGAACGTAGTCATTGGTCGTATTAACAAAGTGGTCATAAGGTAGGATTCCATTCTACAAGCAACGCACAATCAACAATTTCGGATTCTTGCAGAAAAAGTGTGCATGCAAAGAAACATATTTACAATCTTAATTTGTATTTTATAATTTTCCTTTTTTCCTTTTTCCTTTTAACTGTTCAATATCTTGATTATTCATCCATGCTAATCGTCATATTTGTTTTGATTAGCAACATCAGTGAAACACAAGTATAGGTGAAATTTCTATTTCTTACCACAAAGTGGAAGAAGTTCATCTGAATTGTCCCCGCAGTCATTTCTATTATCACACACAAATGATTGTGTTAGACATTTGCCGCTGGAGCACACAAATTGATCAGGGGCGCATTTGTTAGAAGCGTTTACACATCTGAAGTTGTTCATAAGAGCCAGACCAGGTGGACATGCACAAACTCTGTTAATGCCTTGCACCTTACACTCATGAGTGCATCCACCATTGTTCATACACGGGTCAATGGTACCTTAAAGAAAAAAATGGAAAATTTACAATTACTAGTTAAAAAATAATGTCAGCGAAAGATATGGTCTTTTTCTTTTCTTTTTGAACTCCAAAGCGTACTATTAATACAGGCTGGGCACACATAGGCATGAAAAAAAACTTGATTTTTCACTTACTTTTCTGTACAGAGCACATAAGTTCAGTAAATGTAACAAATTACCCTAAAATATCCAAAACGATACAAATTTTCTTGACTTTCCCCGCAGTTTTTAGGTTTCTACTTTATTCTATTGTTTAATTAAGGATTTTTCTTCAAACTCTTGCTTCAAGTTCGTTACGTTATGTAGCGCGCTTTGCAATGCAGTGAGCTCACATTGCATATTAAAATGGGTAATTAGTTTCATTTCGTGGTTGTTTACAAATACACATGTACAAATACTAGCTGGCAAGACAACGAATTCGATACTGTACGTTTCGTTTCGCTTTGTATCGTTCACTGTCTCGTTATCGAGTGAGTGTATTTATAAACAAACCACTCACATCCTACACAACTACTATTACTTACTTACTTACCTACTTACTTACTTACTTACTTACTTACTTACTTACTTACTTACTTACTTACTTACTAACTTACTTACTTACTTATTTACTTACTTACTTACTTACTTACTTATACTTACTTGCTTGCTTACTTACTTACTTACAATTCCTTACTTACAATTTTGTCTTTCTTCTGCAATAACATGAAGATCCATTGGCTTCGTTCTCAGGTTTTTAACCAGTGTAATTAGATTCCCGCCATTGTGTTTGTTAGCTCTGAATATGGCCATCTTTGTCCAGTCAGTCCAGTAGAGATATTCACCAAACATAGTTAATGCATACGTATGAAGAGTTCCCCGTACCACAACACGGCGTCCTGTACCATTCAGCAGAGCTGACTCAATGCTGAAATTAAAGTAGTCATGATAATAAAAGTGCTTAACTAAGGCCAAAACCTGACATTAGAAGGTTTATCTACTTACAGTCGCTCGCGATACCTCGAACCCTCGCTAACTCGAACCTCGCGCTAATTCGAACCAACATCGATTTCCCGTGGATTTCGTTCATAATTTGTTGTATTTTACCCTCGGTAACTCGAACCCTCGATTATTCGAAACTCCCGTAAACTCGAACCAATTATCATTTCCCTTCAGGTCATTTTGGAAATAATTTTACCCTCGATAACTCGAGCCATTTTTTCAAGACACGAAAAGTAAAAAAGTACAGTACAGTAAAACCCCGCATATAAGAACCTAGATTTTTCAAGTTAGCCTAAACAGGTTCTTATATAAATGGTGCTTATCGCGAAATTAGGCTAAACAGGTTCTTAAATAGGTTCTTATTTTATAAAGAAAAAGCGACTCATTTCGGTTGGTGTAGAAAAACTTAATATAAATTATTTTTAAAAATTACAGTATATGCCCTTATACCAACCCTACATGCAGTTTAAAGCTACACTTAATCTAACTTGTGCCCTAAACAAACATTGTATCATTTTCATTACTTTCTGAAGAGTTTATTTTCTTTGATTTATAAATTTTTAGTTTCAACTCTTAAAGTGATAAAAATAAAATAAGAACCTGTTTGAAATCTTAGCCTAAACAGGTTCTTATATATAGGGCGTCTAAATAAGCAATTTTAGCCTAACAGGTTCTTAAAATCTAGGTTCTTATATGCGGGGTTGGGATTAAAAGAGTTACATCATAATAAAAATAATGAGTTTGAACAAGAGCAGCCAAGCACAAGTTGTATATACACCAAGTCTTAATCCGCAAAAGCACAGAAAACAAACAAATAGGACTGCGTTCTCATCTGAGACAATCAGTGTTGGGTCAATATTGTACTTACGTGTCGGCTGCAGATGATGGTATATTTTCCTCAACCCATTTAAGATCATCCTCCTGACAAAAAAACCCCCAAAGCTACGTCATTGTCTGATTAAGCAAATTTTTTAAAAGTTTTAAAAGGAAAAATTATTTCATCCTTATAAAAATACCAACTATGTATATAAACTATATTTCCTCAAAAATAAGAAAAGATCTATTTATTTGTGCTGCGACTAAGAGTTTTACTGGAGAGCGAAGTTCATAACAAATTTTTCCACCCAGCTTAAAAGAGTTAAACAATGTTAAAAATAGTTCAAACAATTTTTAAAATATTCAAATTTAACTGGGTCGGTACGTAGTAGTTTAGAAGGGTTTTTTTTAATTGGATGAAAGCACAAAAGAATCACAATACACAATAAACCTTACCCCAACCATACAATGCAACTACATGTTAACAAGAACCAGTAAAATTAGACCTTTAGAAGAGTACGTCCTTACTGATTTAACTTTAGAAAAACTTAAGTCTTAAACTGTTCGTGCAATGACTAACTGATTATCGCCTCTCTAATGCTAATGGGAGAAACCCGACTGTTGTGAATATTTTGTTGAAACGTAGACTACGTCAGTACATCTGAATCTTAATTGATTCCTAAAAAAAGTGGTTTGAGTCCGTCTGTTCCAGATTCGTTCTCCTACGGCGTATTTGCCATTTACGATTTGTGGACAGCTGCATCTTTTTTGTGACGTCCCTTTTGTGCTCTGATAAAACCGGAATCGAATAACATCAACTTCTAGTCAGTTTTATTTCTTTATATTCAAAAATGGTTTATTGTGCCGTTGTTAACCCTTTCATTCCCAACCACTTATCAACACTCAACTTCTCCTTACATAATAATACAAAATAAGAGATTTGGTAATGAGAAAATGAGAATTGGTCAAACAAAGTGAACTGCTGAAGATTAAAAAGTTAAATTCTCCCTAACTTGTTCAATGAAAAGTATGGTCTCAAGTTGGGAGAATCTAATAATTCAACTGGGACTGAAAGCGTTAACTGAGAGAGGACGCCATTTCAAGCACTTTACCACACAAACGGGCAAAAAAAATCCTTAACCAACTGGTTTCTCAACAATTTCATCTTATATACTTGTTTAAATAATAAAACATACTTTTCTATGGCTTTACTTAAATAACAACCACGCGGGATAAAAGCTGTAAATCCCGAGCCGAAGCCGAGCTTATAATATAAATTTTGTACAGTCACTAAGAACCAACTACTGAATTCACTTTCCTAGGAGTCCTTGTAGCTAAAAGGGTAGAGCCTCTAACTTCTTCTCTTAGTAAAGGTTTACAGTTCAAATTTTCTATGGTTCATTTTCCTACGAGAAAACGGCACAGCTATAGAATACTCCACAACTGTCGATAATGAAATGGTGATCTATTTTGTACATTCGTTGTTGTCTTATAAAACAAATGCACAGAATTATAAAAACGACAGCGACGAGGTATTCTACAGACATTCCGAAGAAAAAAAAACTCGTTTATCCCTAACATATACAGATAAAGTCTGTCCCTGTAAATAAATATCACGGATTTCTCAAGAAGTTATGGTTTTGACAGTTTTTCAATGTTGAGCAGTTTTCCGTGGCACGCGATTATTATTTAGTTCCGGTTTAGTATTTTTTTTATGTCACGTGATTATCATTTAGTTCTGGCTTAGTAGTTTTCCGTTACGCGTGTTCACACGTATTGACGAAAAGTGAGCGAGTCATAAGAAATAGTTGAATTAAAGCAAAGCAAAACAAAAAAAAATTGTACGAGCTTTTCTTAAGAATAACCTTTGTTGAGGTACACTGTAGTTCATCTGGTTGTCCACGACAGATATAATGTGTCAATCGTCGTTTGAACAACTGAGCCCAGAATAATGGGGATAAAATGGGAGACAATGGGCATTTTCCATTTACCAAGATATTCCCGGCCGGAAATTCCGGTTGGGATGTAAATAGAACATATGTTCATTGTGCGTTCCACTGGCAAATTTACGGAAAGAATGGAACTTATGAAAAGATAGTCCTGTTTTTCCGTTGGACACTTTTCCGATGGAAGTGCGCGTTCCATTTACAGATTTTTCGCAGCCTTTTTGAATTTTGGCGAGAGAACGAAGCCTGGGAACGAATGGATTATTTTGTGAAATACAACACTTTCTTCACCCGATGGAAATTTCCACTGGAACTAACGTAATTTTTCGGTAAATGGAAAACGCCCAATATTGTGAATACCGGCTATGGTTGACAAGTATCCTTACCACTTTTTTCCGGTTTTTAGCATCACTGTTTTCAAATCCTTCTTTCTGAGTCTGCGTGTTTCTCATCTTCATCCCTTCTGTTAACACAGATAAGAAGATTTTACTAAAATAGCTGCCTTATTATGTTTGTTACGCGGTATTTGCTGTGAAATCATGAAACGAAATTAAAATGCTGCTCCCAACAGCTGTGGCTTCATTGTTCAGTTCGTAAGGCATGGTGCTCACTGACTCATGATACCATACTTCCAGGAGTTTTCCAGGAGTACAGGGAAATTATCTGTTTTCCAGGAACTTTCCTGGGCCCTGGAAGAAATTTTGAAAATTCCAGGAGTTTTCCAGGAGGACAGGGAGATTATCGGTTTCTCAAGGAATTTTTCAGGGCCCTGGAATCTTGAAAATTTTAAAACTCCAGGAGTTTTCCAGGAGTGCAGGGAAATTATCTGTTTTTCCAAGAATTTTCCAGGGCCTTAGAAGAAAATTTCTAAATTCCAGGAGTTTCTAGTAGTGCAGCGAAATTATCTGTTTCTCCAGGATGTTTCCAGGGCCTTGGAAGAAAATTTCTAAATTCCAGGAGTTTCTAGTAGTGCAGAGAAATTATCTGTTTCTCCAGGAAGTTTCCAGGGCCTTGGAAGAAAATTTCTAAATTCCAGGAGTTTCTAGTAGTGCAGGGAAATTATCTGTTTCTCCAGGAAGTTTCCAGGGCCTTGGAAGAAAATTTCTAAATTCCAGGAGTTTCTAGGAGTGCAGGGAAATTATCTGTTTCTCCAGGAAGTTTCCAGGGCCTTGGAAGAAAATTTCTAAATTCCAGGAGTTTTCCAGGAGTACAAGAAATTATGATTTTCCAGTAATTTTCCAGAGCCTTTTCCAGGAATTCCAGCAGTAGTGAGCACCATGCTAAGGGCAATCCTGCCGAAATATTTAGCTTTTAAAAAATTTCTTATCTCCACCAACTTTTGAGCAATCTCATCGAAACTTTGCATGTTTGTGTCTACTGCGAATACGCAGGTAGACAATACGACGGAAAAAAAACTTTGTTAACTTGTCGATATGCAATCGCTAATCAATAAGTGATCTGTGATGCCGAGGACAGTTGGTCAGGCGTTTAATTTCGACCAATCACAAGTAAAATCGCACGAAGGACTCACGTGCGTTAGAGTGTGATTTCCGACAAGGTCTAGTCCGTGGAAAATATGGATTTCTTGTTGCAGTTTCCCCCACATAAAAGCTATATGCACCAAAACAAGGTAGTAGACACATGTACGCGTTGCGTACCTATTTTTACTATAATTTATGTGATAAATGTGATGATGCAATTCGTTTTATGAAAATCAGAATATTTATTAATGTCACGCTTGCCTCAAAACGGTCTTTTCCAATCTTTTATCATTCTCTTCTCTCATTAAGCAGTATGGAGCCCTGCACCAAACCCCTGTGAAGAGTAAGCTAAAGCTAAATCCTTTTATGAGCCTAGTGGCCCATGGGGCCGGCGTCTATCTCCAGATTCCGTAGTGTTAAGCGGATTAGAGTCTCTGACGGGACACTAATCCATCACAGGTTAGCTCCCAGCAAACGCTAGTACTCATTTACCTACCCTGAAAGGATGGAAAACTGAGTTGGCTTAGACAGAAAAGAAAGTCACAAAAATATTCGAATCTCGGCAAACTACTGAAATTGAACTGAGGACCTTCAAGAATACTTGAAAGAAAATATATCCACGTCGACAATGTTTCAGCTAGGTTGTTTACTTACCAAATGCTTCTGAAAGGGTCATGTTATCATCATCGTCTTCTCCAATATCAACCAAAGGCGTAAAAGCATATCTTTATGTAAAAGATAACAATAAAAAACGTTACTTTGGTACTCATAGAGTTATTGCTGAAATTGCCAATTTTAGTTCCGCTGAAGCCTTCATGCTTCTTGTTTTCAATTATTTCAAAGGTCTGTGTTATCGTAAACTATGTCCTGTCTTAGACTGAATTTCAAAAATAATGGTCTAGCTTTGTTATCTAAGACTATAACATTACGCTCATCCGGTCATTTGTTGCTACGGAAGGTAAGGATGAAAACAGATTGAAAGTTGAAAAACTCGGGCTGTCGCAACAAAAATACCAAAAAACGTATTCTGGGCAGCTAATTTTTGTATCTACTTCATTAAATATACACCTCACAGTTTATCAATTAATTAGATTTGTAGCTATGCAGCGATTGAGCTAAATCGCCAAGACATTTTATTTAGTTGATTTATCATTATATACATAAAATACGATAGATCTGCAGTGGCACACATACAAAAAGGCCAGCGGAAGTTAATTAAAGAGTACAGACGTAGGTTAATGGCTCACTCGCTAAGTAAATATTATCTTATAACCATATACATGTAATATACCCTCAGTTTACGAACTTTCAAAATACTTTTAAAATTAGTGCTATATACTTTAATAACAAGTATTAACAAGAAGAAAGCAAGAGAAAAATAACGTAAACAGCCCTAGCCGGGAATCGAACCCCACATCTTTAGTTTACTAGAACAACGTGTTAACCACTACACCACAAGGACCAACCACGCTAACAAGTATTAACAAGAGTTTTTATCAATATAGAAAATAAGTTATAAAGATTACCTTTGATTGTTGGCTGTTGGTCTCCATAAGATCATAATCACAAGAAGTATCAGCGAAAACAGAAAATGCCAAAATGCCTCATCTAACCACAGCTCTTTCCAGTCCTATAACATTACAGAAGTCTTCAGTATCAATTTTAGTAGTTCAAAATGATGAATTCCAGAACTTATTATTACTAGTTATTTCGAAAGGATTTTGTATTTTGTTATTGCCAATGAGCCAGCCGAGCGAAGGGACGGAGCTGAAGAGGCGGCACCTTTACAGAGCCGCACGAGGTTAGTATTCAGGCGATACAAATCTCGACTGTTAGCAAGAAATGAAGTGTAAGGATCATTGTGCCAATCGGAGGTGCGTTAAGGACTGCACCAAGACTGTAGCCAATGGGAGGTGCGCTAAGGACTGCACCGAGACTGTAGCCAATGGG
>JAOTRI020105970.1:0-36626 GCA_028564885.2 Zoanthus sanctaehelenae | reverse complement strand
TTGAACTGAATAATTGAATGTTTGAACTAAAGGATCAAATGTTTGGAATTTTGGCGGGGATGGATACCCATAGTTTTTCGCGCTCCTTTACTGGTTTCCTAAAAAGTGAATATCCAGTATATTCACCGATTAGCCATCAGGAAAAACACGATGGTGACGAAACGAAGCTGTTTACAATTTTCATTTGTATGTAAATAAAATAATACCAACTTCAAGATACGTATATCATCAAATTTATTTCGTTCTTATAAACAGAGTGATTTCAAAAGCAGAATGAGATCATAAAAGCATGTTTCTCACAGACTCGCTGGTTTGGCACATGCTAACTAAAATGTAGTTATTCACCTCAGTGTTGGTGAAAGTCGAGTATATTCACCTTCACTTGGGTGAATAATTTCTCATTTATTTAATAACCTCTCACTGTACTGTTTAATATTAATTCACCAATTAACTAATCCATAATCGGTTTCGTCGACTGATTACTCGGGGAATAAATTGGAGATAAATAAAGGTTCTTTATTTCCTATTTCGCTTTTGATATTGACACAAAAATAAATAACCTCTTAACAAATTTTAAACTTGACTTGATAAATAATATGTAATTAATACATTTTATACTGCTATGGAGTATTTAACAGTTGCTTTTTATAAACACAAAAACATAATTTTCTGAAAGAGTGACAAAGTAACGAGTTATGTCTATTAGTATATACGATTTCCTTTAAAGGCGAAAGGCAACAATTTCTGAATTTTTTCAATGTAAAGTAAATTCATTGATGCTGTAATCAACTTTTAAAAGTCGTCTTCAGATCCAACGTCGATCTTTTCATATAAGTCCAACTAAAGACAATTTTATAACTTAGTATGATAACCAGCTAGATGTGACATGCTTATGTTTACTCATCAAGCAGCCGCTGACTGTAGGAATCGGTTCTTATTTGGTTTGTCTTTCCAAGGCCTTACTCATATAAAAAGATTTAGTACTGGTGGTTAGTTTTTGAACGGCTTTAAATTTCTTGGGTAAGTATAAAATGGCTACAGTAGAGACAGTATTTTCTCAAAAACGATAACTGCCCATTATTGTACTGTCATAAATTTGCTATCCATTGAATATAAAATCAATTAACTTGTTGCTTTTTCCTTTAAGTTTCGCTCATCCGTTTTGAACAAGCTATTTTCTCAATTAAAATCATACATAAATATTGTTTTAATGATTCCTTATATCAAAAACAAAAACAATTCATTATATGTACTTAAATAGGTCAAAATTAATTTTTGACATCTTAAAATTGAACCTTCAACCATCTACTGTATAATCAGTTTCTAATTGATTAACTAAATGGTTTGAAAACGTTCAGTTTAAATACGTCGAAGGAATTTTCATAAAAACTTTTTACTTTTTTACAAAGCAAAATAAATAGGTCTATGACAAAAGAGTGCAAATATATTTACTTGCGTCGCGAGGACTAAAACAGTGTTGAAGTGAATAAAAATAATTTTAGAAGTTTTGATGTAAAGGCAGTATATTAATTTGTACATAGCCAAAAAAGTTTAAAAACATTATAAAATATAAAACCGAATTGCATTTTCTAAGGATTTATATGTTCCCAAGGTCAAGCACTCTGTCACAGAACAAAATAGTACTTGTACATGAAAAGAAACTTAAATTGCAGACTTTACTTTAATAACCCCAGAAAGATTTGAATATTTTTCAACTCAAACAACAAACACTAAAAACCTGACTGTACGAAATATAGTAACAACAATAATAATAATAATAATAATAATAATAATAATACAATAATAATAACATAAATTTATATATATGTTTCTTGTAACTATTTTTTCAATTGAGAAAAAAGGTATTTTCAAAATAGATGAAAGCTCTAAGATGTGAGTTAGATGTTATTCTTTACTATTAAGCAATTCCAAGAGCACGCTACACACCTTGTTGGCTATAATCATTTCATATCCAACAAGTGCAAATGGAATAACTTACTGTTTTATTAAATTTTATGAACTTTCTGTATTCTTCGATACTTGAAAATAAAAAAAGCATTTCAATAAATTGGTAAGCGACATTGTTAGTTAGTTTCCATATATGGTCATGCGGTATATCAGCTGATAACCGAGATTGAGTGAACCAATCAGAACGCTAGAAACGTACTATTCCAGGTTGACAATTTAATAATAGTCAATAACTTTTATTAATATTCCAAGGATTGGAGTATAATTAAATAAACGGTTGCTTTAGGATCAAGCTTTGAAGTAACTAAAACCTGTAGGAACCAAAGCCTCATGAAACCAGTCATTTACTCCGGTTTTTGAAAAGATACGAGGAATTCGACTCCCCTTGAATGGCACACTAAACATCTTTTACTTACCCTTGAAAGATAGAAAGCTGTTAATCTACTAGGAGGAAAAGAAAGTGGAACAAATATTCAAACCTTAGCAAAACCTAGGATTGAACATGGCCTTTGTGGCTAGAAAGCAGATCTTACCAAATGCTTCAAGCATGCACTTTTGGTTTTACTTTGTGTAAAGAACCCAGAATTAAACAAGGTTTATGACTGGCCGAAGTAAGGTTGGGGTAAGTTTTATCTTTATTTTGACTGGTTCAAAAATCTGTGTCCTCTACAGCGCTCACAAATGGGACTAATACGGTCGCATTTGCAACTAAATTTTTCCAATTGTGACTAAATCTTCAACAGCAGTTGCAATTTTGCCAGCAATCTACAGTACACATCTCCCGACAGCTAATAAAAAAGTGTCTGCCAGACGTTTTGCACCTAAAATTTTATAACCAGACACAAAAATGCAACCAAGAAATCTTTTTGTAATTTCAAGCCCTGCACTACACAAAGCCAAAGTCCTCATTGTGTGGTATTGGTAAGATGCTTCGAGTACAGTAAAAACCAGCGTGTAAGAACCTAGATTTTTATTAGGTTCTTATATTTTGGGGTATTTATTAAAAAAGAGAGTAATTAGGTTATTAAAAGGTTCTTAATTTTATTATGAAAATTTTACTGCTGCCCAGCCAAAATGGGCGTGGCAGTTTATGAGTACATATCAAGTCTGCCTCTAAAACGTTTGTTGTCTTGCTAGAATATTATAATTATAGTTATTTGACTGGTTCTCTATGACTCTAATTTCTATTTCAGAGACAGAACTGAAGAATGAAACCTGCCCAAACCTGTATTGGGTTACACATTTTAACCATTCGATTTTAAAGAATATCTTTATGGCAGACAATATGAAAGAAAAAAAACACAGAATATTATGTAATTTAATTATTTTTCTTGCTTTTTTTATTTATTTTCCAGAATATTATAATTACATTAAGAACCTGTTTTAATTTGCCAGCCTGAATAGGTCCTTATATTTTGGGGTGTAAAAATTGAAAATGTGAGGCTCTAGATTCTTAGTTCACTAGGTTCTTTCTCGCGGCTTTTTACTGTATCATCGTTATATTCATAATTGATAGGTAAACAAAGGTATTACCTTTTATCGTGATCATCATCATCATCGTTATCATCATCGTCATTGTCATCATTAATAATTTCTATCACAATCATCAGCATATTCATCATTTTCATCAAAATCATCATCGTCATCATTATCATAATCATCACCATCATCATCGTCATTATCATCATCATTATCGTCATCATTGTCATCATTATCATAAGCATCACCATCATCATCGTCATCATCATCGTCATCATCATCATTAATGTTATGATGATTATGTTGGTGATGATAATGATGATGATAAGCACTATGACGATCATAATTGATACATAAACAAAAATATTGATTTTTATCATGATCATCATCATGTTATCCTCATGTTATTGGAAAATCTCAACGTGACTCAACCGATCTTAATGGAATCCATCTGATATACTATCAGGAACACTAACACATATGATTGGATATTTTTCTCGCTATTCATAAGATAATATAGATACCAAGCAGTGAACTTAGCTCCTTCTTTAAAGATCTCATTGTTTTACTGTTTTAAAAACATCAACAGATATTGGTTGTTTTCTAACAAGGCAATCAAATTGCTCGTTTCTTTACTTCTAGTCGACTCTTGAGTCAAACTATCTATACTCAAAAAAGTTGACCACCTAAACTAATTGTTAAGGATATCAAAACTATTCAAGTGATTATTTCAGAGAGCAAAAAATTCATTCTATCTGCTCTTTAAAGTAACGGTTTATAATGCTTCCAGCTAAACCACAAATATTTTGTTTTGACTTTACGCGGTCTGGCAGAGCTAGCAAAAAGATGAAGGGGTGATTAAAAACCAATCATTTGGCAAACAATTCCTGGTATTTTGAGTGCAAATATTTTCTGTGGCTTTATTATACAAAATAGCTATGCACTACCTTAAATGTAAACATAGCAATTTATTAACTCTTTAAAAAAATCAAAATATAGATGTTAGCTTTTGACAAGAGCACGTCTTTAGAATCCTCCTCGATATTGGTCAAGCTTGCATAATCATAAGTTTTTAATCATTTCTTTGACGGTACGGCGACATTGCGTCCTCTCTTCTTATCAATTGAAAACACTGATTAATTATACTTTATTGTCACAATCTGCAGTCATGCTAATGATGTGCCATTAAAACGATGAAATTAGTATATTGAGTTATTTTTGATAGCAGCAACAACGTGCTCCCGTAATGAGTTTATGATTTCTCAATATTCATCAAATGCATCGATGAAGTCGGTGAAAACATGCTCAACAATATTGTTGAGAACTTGTTCACAATCGTTTATTTAGCTATACTTAGTTCTATAACCAGGTAAACTTAACATCCGATTCAAAACAATAGGATAGAAACGAGAACAATTCTAGGAACCAAAATTATGTTGTTCGTTGTCGCATCCCCCTTTAATGGTTTTGTCAATGAAGCATTGTTTTTCAAAAGCCCATATAGTTAGCAAGTCACAATGCAAACTCTTCTTTAAAAGGTCGATCATTTCATTGGGCTATGTAAATAAAATACAAGGTAGGAAACATGTTCATTATTCATATTACCAAATATTCAAAATGACGATTAGTACTTAGTCAAACTGACAAAAACACGTTTAGTCTGATTTTAACAGTGCTTTCTTTAGATCTTTTTGAACGTTGCCATGTACTTTGAATGTCAACTTTCTAAATTTATTAAAGCAAACTATTTCATTGTGTATATTTGACTAAACTTTGGGAATTTTGCAGAGAGAATGAAAAAAAAAATCCACCTCATGGATTCGACAGGGCATAAATGTATGAAGTAGTATTGAACTATTTACTTATATGAAATATATACGTAATATTTTAATGAGCCAAGATTTTCAAAAGTCGATTAGCTCTAATAGATGGTCTTGTTTCCAACCGTAAAGGATAAGATTTGAGCTGTAACTCAGGATTTACTATTTTCCTTAGAAACTCCACATAGTATTTTAAAAGAATCTTGATAGAAATTGCTATTTGAATTTTCGCTTACAATCCAGGGTTAAATTTAACTAGCCCTTGAGCAATCCAGCCCTTATTAATCCTTAACAATAAGAAAAGCATTAACCGAGCTCTTGTACGAATAAACAAACTGACAGATTTTCTAAGGGCGAAAGAACGCAGTACCGGCAGATGTCATTGTAGAATGTTATAGAAACAACGTCTGTTGTTGAAACGATTTTAATTACTGTAAAGTTTACATATTACTTTGTTAAATAAGTACTATAGACAACAAGATATTACTGTCTGGGTATTCTGGTCGGCCAGGAAGTACGTAAGTCAGACAAAACACGTAAACACTATAACATATTTTCCATTTTTAAAGTTTAGAGGAAAACACCAGTAAAGTTTCGAAACCAAAACTTGATTTTTAAATACGTCGTTCGGCCGGAATAAATTGTTCTATAATCTTAACCACGTGTAGAAAACAACCGTAAACTATTAATAATACAAATTATGCAATAAGATCTTAAACAAGGACGGTTGTTAAATCATTTTACTATAGATTTCAGATCAACTTCTGAATTAATGTTAGGTGGGATTATCAAGCAACGAGCCTAATAGCTCTTTGTTTTCAGTTTCTGTTTGTACGCACCAAAAAGCCCGTTAAATTTTGTCAGTATTTATATTCAATTATCATCCATAACTAGAGTTGCCAAATGCTTGTTTAGTTTAATGATCAAAACGCGATATTTTGCAAGAGCTGCCGAAATTTTTTGATGTAGTTTCATTTTCTAGAAGTTTGGAAGAACGTAAAGATGGCAATTATTCCGCATGTAAATTGTCACCAGGTGTGATCGCCTTAAGGTAGAATGATATTGAAAACCTTTCTGAAAAGGGATATCGGCTGTGTAGTTAGCAAGTATTCTCTTCCTTAATCAATATCCCTGTAGCACTCACACAGGATAAAATGATTTTGAAATTGATTTACTTCTACATTGAACATTCGCGAGTTTTAAATCATTTATCATTATTTAACAAATTAATAAGCATCATAATAGTGTGAAGAGAGTTATATTTACATTATAGAAACAACAAGATACAGTGTCAATGGCATTATCTATTTATCTATTTACTGCAGAAGCTTTTTTTAAGAGCCCTCCAATTTTATCTAATTAACACAAGGCCTACAATTTTAGCGGAAAACTCAGTATATGGCGCTACGAACATTATTATTTTTTCTAAAGAAGATGAGACTGATAATCGCTTCGGCATATAGCAAGGTTTACCGGAGTCATTTTTAAATCATCGTGAGCCCAAGCTATTTCTGAGTAATGACATTACATTCAACAGAGCTATACATTAAAAAGTTTTATATTTTTTACGCATAGAAGCAGCTTTTAGGTCTTGCTAAAAAAGTTGGGGTAAATCAGCTTCGAAATAAAAGTTTGCAAAACTTTCTTGGTTCTTTGTAAAATACCAATATTTAAAAGAAGGAATATTGGTGTCAATCAAGCAATCATAACACAAAATGTCAAAATTCTCTTTTGTCTTTCCCTTAGTAGAACTTTTTTTCAGTTTACCAGAAACCATAAAGGAAACCTTCTAAACTGAGTAGTTTTTTGAATAAATCGATTATCATGAACTTTTTCTTAATCCTGTGTGAATAGGAAGTCACATGTTCAGGTAGTATCATGTTAAATAGATTTTGTAAAATTTTCATTTTGCCATAAAGTTTTATTTGTTCTTTTGTATGCAGGTTCAAGTTTATTAATATAAGAAGCTCATTTTTGCTCTTAAAAAGACTAGCTATTAAAAGAGTAGTTTCTTTGTTTCTCGATAAAATTGTTTGCATATATTTCAGTAATCTTAAGCTATATTTTACAAACGTCATTCTAAAACATTATCTGACTATCTTCTTTCATATAAAAATGATTTTTAGTTAAAGGGAAGATGTTTGATGTCATCTATATTAAAGTTTTCTGCACTCAAACTGACAGAGACGTAATATTAATGACATAATATTTAAAGTGAACCTTAATCGTGTTTTTAAAAGGACATGAATTCCTTTTTTCAGTGAAAGTTATATAACATTGTTATTTCTTCTTTATCCATAAGTGAAAGATGTGCAACTAATTTTATTTACTGAAACAATCATTATTAGGCAGTAAGCATGCTCATAAATATATTCCTTGTCTTGAATTATGGCGACTATTTATTCTTTCACACAGTGATATCTAGCAAGTTAATACAAAGATAGCAAACAAAACCATTCCCTCCTTCATAGATTCTTTTAGTCGATCCCGTTTAATCTTAACCCCAATATATTCTTTTATAACTGCAGCTAAAGGAGAAAGAAGTTTGCTACTAAGTATATCTAGTATTAAGACTATCTCTAAACGTTTTTACGTTCACTGGCGTAAACTTTATTCGTCAAAGTTCTTTTCACCATTCCCTTAAATTTGGATTCAGCGGTGCCCTTTTTTAAAGGTACTGAACATTTATAAAGATATCAACATACGATGTTTATATTAAAACTACACATGGCTAAACCATGAAAAATTACAAGTTATTCTTGCTCTTTCTTTGGACTTCACTATATAGTTGTTCGATTGATTCTTATAAATAGCATTTTGTAAATATACTTGCAGTCAGAAGATTAAAATGGTAGTGTTAACTCCTACCGAGATCTATATAAATTGAATGTAAAACTATCAAAAATAGATACAGAATGTATGGGATCCGCAGCATAGAAACCCCTAAGTTTTGAAAGCACACAAAGTCAAAGGAAATTATACATGCAAGCATGCATTACTCGATCAACACTGCTCATCGAAAAGATATAACAGGTTTGAACATTTAACTTAGGTTGCAAATATTTTATAGTTTCACATCTTGTAGTTTTGTAATATTTTCCTGAGCACAAAATACTTCAATGTTTTTGAAAGCCTTCGAAGAAAAAACTAAACCTACTACTACTAGAAACTGTCTTTATATATTATGTATAAATATTTTTATAGTTCAAGTCAGCACAGAATAGTCGACGCAAAGTCGAATTATCGGCCACGTCCTCTTAGAGTATGATAAAAATTACTTTCGTTTCTCATGGTTGAAGGTTTTGCAAAATATCATAGTAGATGAATAATAGATATGAAATTTTGTTTACAAATTTGTAAGGAATCACGTCTGTATAGTGCGAACAAAGTGATGTCCACTCAGATAATCAGTTAGATTGTATAAATTTAAAAGGTCTCTGGTTATAGTATATACCTTTACATGAAATTGGAAACGTTTTTTCTGACAAAACGCCTATGTTATCGGTCTTTCAAACATTAATGCAGAAGTTTGGCTCATTTCAGATTTATATCTAAATGTCAATTTCAAGAGCGATATCTGCATGATCGTATTTTTGAAATAACAAGAAGAAAACTAGACAATATAGTGGACGCAAAGACATGCTCAGATAATGTTCGCACAGAAAACCACATACATTGTAGTAACTTGTGTATAATATTCACATTTGGAACAAGAGTTTGCGTTATAAAGATATATGTATAAATGATACCGTGCATTTACACTGCTATAAGGGGTTAATGAACAAGCCGATGTATGCTTTAATTTTTGCCAGGAGCTGCAGTGTTAACAAAAGAAAATTGATTTACTGAGAATTACTGATTAAGTGAATAGCATTACCTTTTCTTAAACTATCATGCAGATTGGTAATTTAAACAAGTTGCTTCGGTCAAGTTTTTATAATTATGATATCGCCGTAAAAGACATATTGTAGTGAGTAACGTTCGTCAGCTCTATCCCGCACCGACATTAATGCCCGTAACATTAGTCACTCTTGTGTATACATATTTTCAAGTATACTTACTGTGATGTTTTTGGAATTTCAACCTTGAAATGTGTAACTCGCTTCATGGCGCTATGATGAAACTTTCGGATGGCTTGCGTTTTGAGACTAAAATATTGATTTTCATAAAGAATGGCCGCGGTAAAACTAATGATTGAAGATCGAAATTGTACCTATATACTATATATGAAACTGTTAAATAACCAAACTTTGGTGTCTCTTGTCTTGAGCATTCTACACTCAACATCTGTTATTGCACGCGTTTACTAGACTAAACTATAGTACTAGTAGTGGTTAATGATAAGAGTTTGAAATTATTCAACAAATAAATAGGCTGTGTTTAACTTTATATATATAGAAAAGCATATATGAAGTCACTTTTTACTGATGTTAGACATCAAGATGAAATGCTTAGGTTGGTTCATACAAATCATTCGTGTAAACTTTATACAAAGCGTGTGTTTAAAATGGAGTTACAAACTTTTTTTGAACGAAACGTTTTACGAAATCTGTGTAACACATCTGTACTTGATACTTTTGCGACGGGTTACTTTGAATAATGTAACTGAATGACTGAACAAATTTATCCAATGTTGTAAAAAAATTACGCTGTGAGCTACACTCAAAATGCATGTTATATCAAACTTCAAGGATTCAAGTTTTTTTAGTGAATAGTACAAGATCTTTCAACTATACAAACAGCAACAAAGGTTTATATATCACTGTAAAAATTGTAATCAGTGAAGTCGTGTATTTGATGTAGAAACGTGAGTGGATCTTTTCTTTTGATTCTAGGTGCTTTAAAAAAAAGAACTGTTTTTGAACGTTTATTTCCTCATTAATGCAGTAATCTTTTTGTAAACTTGCAAGCCGGGCTGCATCTTTCTAACTTACTTATTCCTTTACATGAACTGTAAGACAAAACTGCATGCTATAGTATAGTTTAGCATGATATAAGTTCAAAAGTAAAAAGTGGTTATTCAAACGGTGACTTTTTCTAATTACTTTTGTAAGCAAACTTTCCCATTTTGCGTCAGACAATTAAAATATTTTAAAATCCAGAGGTATAGATTTGCGTAGGCAGCTAGACCTCATTTAAAGCTTCCGTAAGAAATATATGCACACTTGAACAAAGGTCTAAACATCTGAATCCTAATGTATTGCAAACTTTAGGAATAAGTAATTGTAGTTATATGTATGTTATGCATTCAGTAAATTATTATTCTAGATATGCACACTCTAGTATATTTTGCGTATTCCTAAATCTACTATTCTTGTTTCTAAGAAATTTCACAATGCTGAGTCCTGGTTAAAAGAATCAATCAGCTGTTTTATAAGAGCAATGCAGAAATAATTGTAATGCAAGAGTAAGAAAGAAGTTGGCTAGTTAAAGAATTTGTCATGATGTGGAAACAAATTCCAAGGAATCAATGTTTAAATTATTCCATTTCGTACAGACCAAACTGAAATACGAAGGCTCCAAATTAAAGCTAATAAAAGTGACACATGATATTTCACTTTAAATTTGATATTTAAGCAGTATTTTTCAATATTAAGCCTTTTTAATGTGTATAAGTTAACGATCTGTCGAGTTCCTTTTTACTAACAGATTGCGGTTCCCCCGGAATTCCGGCCACTCCTATTCATTTCAAGTAGTTACCGAAATAGATTGTCGTTGAACTACCGAACGGGAAAACAAAAACAAAACTCACTTGAAATCCCATTAAAATTATATTACTATTGTCGCAACATTATTCATTGATGAGACAATTATTGTTGTGATAATTATGAGTGTTCATTTAAAACATTTTAAACATTTTTATAGTTTTCATCAAGGAATTTGGATGCGGTTTTTAGCTTGAATGTAAAAGTAAAGTTATGAATATATTTAGAATTTATATTACGAAGCGTCGGTAAAGCGAAATATCATAGAACAGATTACTATCTGTTTGAATAAGAACTGATCTGCACGTAGTACACAATAAAATGGAAAAAGGAAGAGATGATTTAAGCTTGATTTTTCTTTCTAGAATGTCAAGAAAAATTCTTTCTCTCGTAAAGTTGGTTAACTCAAACATCTATGTTGAATATCTGTCTAAGAACAAAAATTAAATTCGCCGAAGGTATTGATATTTTGTTTGTGCTAAACCGATCTGACGTCAAGTAGTGCACAAGCAGCCCAAGCTTAGTCCATCGTTGGAATAGTCTTTACAAGTGATTTGTATGGAGTATGAAATAAATTGCCCCTATAAATGACTTCTTATGGCCCTTAACGTACAAGCGAGACAAAAAAATAACAGTTGAGGTGAAGCAGCTTTAACAACTTCGAATGTGTTATATATATAATTTCTTTCAATACCGCAAATACTATTATTTTCATATAGCTTGTGCTAGCTGTCCCTGAGTTATATGGTTAAGATTGAAACATATATCGGACGCCCAAACTGCCGTAACAATCCATTAGACTTGTTAAGGTAAAGACTATAGCCAAGTTCTTTATAAAATGCATATAAAAAAACGAATATGGCGCTTGTTTATGCCTTACCCACGCGTTCGTTTACAGCGCTAATCTATGACGTTTTTGCGTTTTTCTACTTTCTCAAAGCCAGGCATAAATGAATATTTATATGAGCGCCGAGAACAGCCTGCAAAAGAAACAATAAAATCATAGTTTTCCGTGCATGATTTGAAGCATTTCTCAACAGCTCAACTTAAGTTTTCTGTTATTTCTTTATAGCGGGTTTCGTTTTCCTGTTTTTAAAAACTAAAGAATGTATGTTTATCAAATCGTTGACAGCAAAAACAATGCATCACTTCATTTCTTTATACAGGGAAATATTATGTATGGCTACAAACATTACAAGCCAAAATATACTGGCACTTGTATGTATATTAAAAAAAACTTTGCATTTTGAGGGAAAAATCAAGCTTTTTAAAAACTACGCATTCTCCATGTGTATAACTGACATTAGACTGATTTTTCTTCCATTTTGAGTTTCAAAAACGAGAAATTTTTTTTTTCGTTCATTGAACTTGCATTGTTCAGTGTACTTTAACTTTTACTGATAGAAATCCAAAATTGTAATAAACACTAGCTGTAGTATCACACTCACTAAGGAGCCTACTGCGTATTCATTATGTTGATGTTTTCATTTAATGTAGTTTCTTGAAAGTTCAATGTTATGTTTATAATATCCTTAGTTATTAAATATATTCAATATACAAAAAGCTTAAGGCAATTATCTGTTATTAACATTATTATTATTATTATTATTATTATTATTGATATTATTATTCAGTTTAGCCTTACATGATTCTTTTGAACACTGGAGGACGAAAATGTTCTATAGTTGTAGATTAGAGGACAATTCGTTCCTTATAAGTTATAACTGTCATGAACACTTGACCACATTTAAGCATTTGTTAAATTTGATGTTTGATGATAGAGATTGATATTCTGTTCATGAAACAAAGCCAAAGGTTTTAATATTCCACAAACAGCAACCCGAGAAGTTTATTTTTAGTCTTAAGCTGGGTAACATTAAGTTGATAAAAAAGGCAGGAACTTATAACGTCGCATATAAAGCGTTCACGAGATGTTCCGTTTCAAAAACAGAAAACCTTTGCATATAAAAGAGTATACAAAAGGCTTCAACACATATGCTAGTTTTGTTTTAGGTTAAAGCATGAAACTAATAGGTTGATTTTATGCCTTGTTTAATAAAATTTTTCAAATTGAAATTACAAGAATCAATCACATGCATGTTGGTTGTAAACCAAAAACGTATTATACAAATTTTAATGTAGCTAATTTATAGCTATCAAAACTTAATAAAATTATAAATATTACATTTGTTTTCTTTATAACTTCAAATTACGGAACTTTAGAACACTTTATTAGTTTATACTAGAACTGATTAATGTTGTTCTAAGGTAATCAGTGTTTTTTGTTATTTTTTCAGATTTAACTTGCTGTTGGACTTTTAAGTTAGTTTCATCGCCATCGGTTTTAAATTCATTCTTCTTTCTTCTCGAGTTAAACTTTGGTAATATTCGAAGTTTATTTTCATACACCGATATGACAGTGATCGTGACAATACATAGTTTGAGCAATGACTTTCATATGACTATGTCACGTCGACTTTGTTGCTTTATGTCAATCTTTTGCTAAAACCGTTACTTTCTTATGCACAAAATGTTTCTGATAAACATCTGTGAGATGAAAATGTAATGACATGTTTTAAAAAGAGCAACTCTTAATATTTATTTTTGGTATTTGACGATAAAGTAGAAACAAACTTAAAACGTTGCTGTCCCAGCGTTTTCAAGTTTCATCTCATTCCCATCCTGCCAGCCAGCTGCAGCAGCAAGTGGAAAGCAGAGTAAATTAACGACACAATATAACAGTCTTTCTCTTAAACTATGAATTCAAACTATTTCTTTAGAATTATGTAGAGGGTCACTCACACTGACACATTTCAGCCGGACTTTAAAAAAAAATAAAATGGTGTGTGCAAATTGGATCTCAGTATATATATGAGTTAATTTACACAGCGGATAAATTTGTTTTAGCATGTAGCCTGAGGTAACGCCGATGGACAAAAATGAATGACTAACACTTTTTTACTTTAGAGATCTAAAGACGTTGCATTCGAATTATTTGACATGTCAAAAGGAGGATATCAAAAGCGTCTTTTTTACTCGGGGTAGGATATAATGTTGATGTTTTCCTTCGGTAAAATGTTAAAGATTTATAACTCTTCTCATCAAAGAATGGATTATAAGGTTTGCTTAGAACTAAATATTTTAGTTATAGGAGCTATGTTTGGAAACTTGAGCGGTTTGTATGGTTCAATGATCTATAGAATATTGACTTGGATGCTACTTCAGCTCTTCAGGTGTCTCGTGGCATTGATATTGCTCTAGTTATATTTAGCTCGTTGTATTTGGATTTCAATTTTTGGTTATTTTTAGTACTCAATGAGCCTCACATTTGGCTCGTACAAATGAGCTCCGGCGCATAATCTTAGACGAGAAAAATAAGCCTCTCTCCCTTTCCATTTCTGTGTTGTTAAGCAGCTCAGTAAGCGAAAATGTTATGTAGCATTCTTGAAACGTTTCCACTTATTGTTAATGATTAATCAGAAAACATGTGCTCCGGCCCATTCTTCCGTCAAATTATTCGTAACCAAAACTGAATATGTCTGAATTTGGCCCGGATCCCAAAAGATAACATAACTGCAAGTTATATTATCCTAATATAAGCTTGTTATAACTTTTCAAATATTCTCGTTTTTGTTAAAATACCGATACTAAACCAAAAGAATTTTAGGTCATAAAGGCTTTTGACGCATAACTTATTCTTGATTATGGCCTGAGTTTTTGTTAGCTTCGATCATATTGAAGAGTTTGTACACAATTTGATGCTAGAATGAAGATGCAGCTTGTGTTAAAATATATTTTTCACTCCTGAAAAAAGAAACATCCTTATCAACATACTTTTCTACTGAACTGAAAAAAGAAATATATTTTTAGCAGTAAAACAACATGTACGGTTCTCGTGGTTAATTCTTTATTACGAGCTTAGATTTTTTAACAATTTTAAAAAGAGATTAAGATTCCTGCAAAACGTATTATTTGTGACAATACCTTGTTAACTAGTTAAACTAATTCGAAGTGCAGCTTTTAAAATCAACACTGAGAAACTTTACGTGAATCTGTCAGGTAATTAATAATCTGAAAGTTTCAGGGCCATAAAGTGTTTCAACATTCTTTTTCCGTTTTCTAGCTAAAGTAAATTCAATAATCCAGTTTCATAAAACTCCCAGCTTTTGAAGTTGGTGAAGCATTAAATGTATTAGAGTGAGAAACACTACAGGCACTTCTCTGCACTGCATTTTTTTGAAAAACACCATCTTCAATTTACACAGATAACGCCTGAAAACTTTAAACGCAACAATTTATTTATGTCAATGCGTTAGTTTACGTATGTTGTTTTTAGCGCTTGCAAATTGATTGCTGCTCACATTTCTTTAGACTAAATTAGAAACATCCTAGTGTCCTAGTAGGAACTGCCATTGAAGTAGTTATCTGCAAGAGATGATTTCTTTGGTGCAGGAGAATTTAACATATAAAGTTTATTACATCTTTAAACTTGAAACTAACTTTTTGCTAACAAGTTTTTGTTCATCGCTATAACCGAATGAGTAAAAACAATAGACCATTCAGATAAATCACAAATCAAGATATGCTGACCGACGTACATGCAAATTATTCATATGGGCGTTCTCTTTTTTAAGTTCTCTTGAGCCAAAACAGATGAAAGCTGGGTGTTTAAGCTGTCAGTAATTTTAGAAAAACATGGTTATCAGAAACATAAACTTTTCGGCATATAAAACAAAAACTTACTCAGAGCCAAGATTAGATTTGATTTCATTTAATAAATTATAGGCTCCACAAAGCTCTGCATGATTCCCTCGCTGCCAGAGCAGAGAAGATTACCGCTTTGCAAGAAGCAAGATACTAAAGGAATGCGAGTGAAGAATCTTGAAGGAGCTTTATTGTTCACCTGTAGTGTTCATATTTTGCCTGTAGCATATTTGTGACCTTGTTATAAACAACTAAGTTAGTTTATGCGTATGCAATATCTATTGTATAAGGATGAAAAAAACGAGTTTTCAATACCAGCTTCAATCTATAATTTACGTTCTATTGCTATTTAACTCTCCAAGAGTACCGCAGGCCAATACCAACGACTGTATTTTGGTGTTAGTATTGCCCCTCTTTACAAGATGGTAGAACTAACTATCCAACGCCAGTCACTAAACCATTAACCTCATCAGATATTACGTCATCTGTTTTATATTGTTTTAGCAAAGAGGCCAAACATTATTAAAAATATGCATTTTAGCTTTGTATTTGAGTATTTCCTTTATTTTATGACCATATAAGCGATGTGAAAAATATTGTTCAGAGGTTAACAATCGAATTTGTGTGTTTACACTTCATATGCAAGTATACATATAATCATCCACCAGTTTGCAGGCTTCGCGGTTTCCCGCTATGTTTAATGAATGTGTTGAGTTTTTAAATGAAAAGCAGTCAACCTTTATGACTTGATTTAGCCTTGGGCGACCTGGTTGCTAATCAATTCCCCCACGTTTACCTCAGCCACTTAAAAGAAGACGAGAAGCACTGTTAGAGATCATTTGTACTCAGCTTTAGATCAAGTGATCATCTGAGCCGACAACGTCAGTGGGCCGCGATGTACTCAGCATTTACTAACATGTACTTACCCCCACATCAGGCGTACAGCCCCAGCAACTCAAGCTTTTTTAAGTATTCTAATTTGGATGGAGAAAAGGACTTCAACTATCTGTCAAAAGGGTTTGAGAAAAAAGCAAAAGTGGATATAGTCAAGAACAAAGTTAGAGGTGATACAAAGGAAATAAACGGAGATTCCGATAACAACGAGCAGCTTCTCTTGAAAGAAACTTTTTCTAGTGCGAGTAGACCAGAAAGCGACCACGACGAAACCGAAACAAAAGATGGAAGTAACGTCTCGGAAACTTTTGTAGCTGTAATTGCTCAGTCTATTCTGAGTGTTCCCGCTAAACGAATGACTCTGAGTTCCATTTACAGCTTCATTGCCAAGCACTATCCACATTTTGACAAGGAGAAAGGAGCAGGGTGGCGCAACAGTGTAAGACATAATTTATCCAGCAACGATTGTTTTGTGAAAGCGAGCCGTGCTGAAAACGGCAAAGGTCATTACTGGATGATTCACCCAAAAGATTTACCCGAGTTTTCCAAAGGAAACTTCCGAAGACCCAGGAAACCTCGCCGACCTCGCTGTACACATGCATCGCTGGGATGCTCCGCGGAAAAATCAATCTTTGGATCAGTGTTGCCGGGAAATTATCCACCACCCCCATACACAGCTAAAGCCTATGAAATGGAATACCCAACTCTACCATACGTAACTCCAGATTTGTATTCTATGCCTTATGCCATGCCTACTCGCTATGATTGCTTCTCTAGGGAGGATACACGGCCTGGAATCTCGGCGTTGCACAGTTTTACAAATCCAACATCATTTGGATTATCATGGCAAACTCAAGATGAGTCAGCCTTCAAAAGTCTGTCATCAAGTGCTTACCACCCGTCCGTTCGATATCCCTGCTTGTTTATCCCTCCTGTAAGTTCTGCAGCCAATCATGAGAGACAGCTATCACCGTATGAAAACAGGAACTTTAAAATAAACTAAACCTTGCATTTAGGTTTGTTGAAAAACTGTCTTAAGTTATTTTCCACTATAACAAAGCATATAAATGAACTCTATCTCGACTCAAAACGTTAGTATTGCTAACTGAACCACATCATAATGTATTTGTATAGCAATTTCGCATTTTATACATATTTATTTTGTACAGATTGGTTAGATTATGTTTTTTTCAAAAAAGCCATTGCTATGAATTGTATACATTTTTAGATATTGGAATTCATAGTTTGGGGCATTTCTTTCTTTATTAGTCTTTGTTTGCATTTCTAATTTTAGTAAGGGCAATTTATTGTTTATTTGTTGTGCACTAACGAAGCTAAGTTTAAATTTGCATTTATGAGATTCAGTGATAGTAAAGTTTTCACGCCTTTTATAAAGTTGAAAAGTTTTTATCTTCTCTCATGCTGTTGATCAAAGTTTTCTACTCAATTATCTTTATATCTAAAATAACTTTAATGACATATATATTAACATGCATACATAAATTGATATAACACTGATATATTTCATAATTGCTAGAGTTAATTTAAACCATATTTGCAGTAATCAAATATTTGGAAGTTAAAAGATTCAGTTGTTCAGAAACCACTTATATGTTTTAAAATGCTTTTCTAAGAAAATAAATTTTACTAAATCATGATAAAATGTCGTCGCGTCAAAGTAGCTTCCTAGAGCTATTCAGATGAAGTGCAAGTCAAATCTGGCACTCTATTTTCCATAATTTGTACTCTTGAAAAGATTTTTGATACTTCTTTTTTGTTTTTAAGAAAGCTTGCAGGGAACAAAACAGAACACTTGTGGTCTAGATTTATATACTGGAATCTTTGGCGTTATCTGTTGATTTCATTCACCGCATGACTAGTGTCTTTGTTTGCTGATCATTTGGAAGATTTGTACTGATACTTTTAGCTAAGCAATAAATATTTACCACTATGCACATTCTCTAACTGACACAATTCTTGTTGGCAAAGTAATTTAAGAAAACATGTGAAAGAGTTTATTTTAAGATTCCAAATCATTTTTAAAGTTTACTTTGTCAATTTGTAAGGCATGGGCGTGAAAAATATTCACTTAACCTATAAGGTTATACAGTGCCCTATAACAGCTTTGTGCGTTTTGTTCCTACTATGGTTTGAGAACCATTTTTATGAAGTGTTTATGTGTTTATAAAATAGTATTGAATAAGAAAAGAAATCTTATCATTTAAGTCAGTTTAACAACAACTAACAAGGTTTACAGTCAAAAGGAATGGATTTTGTGACAATCTTTCTATTGCCATTATCATGATAATCTTAGGACAATTCGCCGAAAAGCCTTCCGGTTAATACCACACTTTGTTAAACGATAGCTATTGCAGTTGATTAAAAACCAACAAACCTTTTAGAACTTGTTTATGTTTAATATACTTGCTATTGTTAAGTTTAATGTTAGGGCTGCTTATTTAGGGTAAAGTTCAGATTATTTTGTTTTTATGTATTCCCATAAGATGCGTGACCTAAAGGCTGAAAATGCTTTGTTATATAACGCATAGCACCATACTTTACCAGGGTCCATCTGTGTCATCTGCACGGTTTTTGCTCAAGATGCATTGGCATGCCGAATTCATCAACAACAAACCTGTGCTCATTTCACGGTTTTTATTAATTCAATATTGCCTTTTCTATTCAATCAGCTTTGTTGTTTTGGTCAACAAAATAAATCTAAACTATTATAAAGTTTTGTTTTTGACTTTGTTTCCTGAAATATCAAACCTTATAATTGCATATGAATATCCAGAAACAATACAAATGTTTTAGCTTCGAAATGTTTATTAGTACAGTTCCTGTAATAAATCATCCATCAAAACTTACTTGGTAGGGTTTCTAGATTATTGATCATTAATAATATGGTAATTGTTGTTGATAAGTCTCTATTATGAGCTCTCTTAGTTTATGTAAACGACACAAAATAAATTAAACGTTTTGGCATTCTGTGGGGTCTTGTCCTGTTAGCCAAAGGCAACTATCAGACATGTTTAGCTGTGTACTCTGAATAAAAAACAACTCAGCCACCTGTTCCTCAACAGTTATCTTCTATAACTTCAAAAATTTGCGGTTAATACAAACTTAAGTTAATCTCGGTCCTTTTTTGTGTCTGAATAAATATGGTGTCTTTTAAAAACCCGGTTAAAAGATTGCGTGTTATCTTTGATGAATGTTTCGCTTTCAAAGTGATAAGCCTTTCGATTTGAAGCTTTGACCCGTAACCTTAAAGACTTCAGTTTTTAAAACAATCTGCTTTTGTCTTAACTTTATTTATCTTAAAGTTTTTTGAAAACTAAAAAAGTTATGTAAACAAAGAAAAAGTTTGCTCTATGTGTCATTATTTATTTCTAGTTTTAGTCATTCTTTTAAAGGAATGACTGTTTAGTGTTTAAATATCATCAGTATTTCATTTTAATACCCAGGTGAGAAAGATTCGAGTATATTTCTTTTCGATAAATTTTTTTATCTCGCATATCTAAACAAATGCATATGCCAGTGGCTATACTTTGTCGTTCAACTCGTTTTATTGTTCCAATGTACGAAAAATTTAGTATAGAGTATTTTTGCGTGAGATACGTACTCTATGCCTTTGACTTCTTTTGCTTTTTCAAAAATCGTGATCTATTTGCTTTTCTTATTCTAAAAATGTCAAGCAGCTATAGCTTTTGGATTCATAAACAATTACTACATCCCGTAGAGAAAAATAACAAGGCTAGATGTTATCGTTTGAAAATAAAGGAAAACTACAATAGAGCTAGAACAAAATATATTTGACGTCGGAAAGATTTTACTTTTTATAATGCCGACTTATTGGAAAACTTGGAAAGTATAGTGAATAAGCATTTAAAATGTCATTCAAAAGCAGCTATAATCTCAGCTATGAATCTTAGTGCCGAAACAGCATGTGGTAGTTGAGAGGAGCGTGAGAACGCAATTTTTAGAATCAACACGTGCTTTTCATCGCCTTATTTACTCTTGTAAATTGTAATTAGGACTTCTTTTACAGAAACAGAACACGATGAAGCGTTTCTAAATATTAAACTCGGTAAACATATATGTCAGACTGGTCGTGCTGTTTAATCTTTAAAGATGTGTGTAATTGACAAGCAAATATATGGTTCCTTCGGAGAAATTTATTAAGTATAGCCGCATGGGTTCCACCCAGATCCTGTTTAATACAATACCGCTCCACAATCAGAGATTTATTTACTGCATCTTCACAATCAGTGGCAAAAACGGTCTTTTTGTTGCATGGCAACTTTAAAGTTGCCGGTCAATACAACCTTGACCCGTAGAATCACAGATACTATTAATACTAGAATGATTAATTCTATTTAGCTGAGAAAACAAGTTTTAACCTGTATCAAATACATTCAAAAGCATTTTTCTTAGTATATTGTTGAGAACGGTCTTGAACAATAATAATTTTAAAAGCATTAGGTCTCGAGGTCGATTGGAATGCGCCATTAAAAGCTTTTAAGGCCGAATTGTCTTCTGACTTGGATCTGAATTTGATTGGTTGTTCCAGTAAGCACTGCCAAAACATTTTTGGAATCACAAGAATCTCTAAAGACTTTCAATTTTAATCATGCGCAGTTAATGATGTGCTTCAAAAATGGATTTTACCGGATGTCTTTCTGGGAACGACAATACGAGTAATGTCAGTGGCCCATGATTTTCACAATTTTGTGAAAATTCTACAAACACAAGCGTGGTTGTACACCTTTTATAATTAACCATAGTGTAAAGTGACAAATATAAAATTTAGGATTCGCATCAGTCTACTTGTAGCATGATATAATTGATAATAGACCCTATTAGAGTGGCCAATCAGAATGCAGGATTCTCAGTAGTCCATTAGTATTGCGGTTTTAGTGATAACATCCCCGGGCCCAGTAGAATAACCAATTAACCCTAATTTAGGATTTACAGCAGCCACTAGTAGTATGTTACTATTTATAATGAGCCTCTAACCAGGTCTCAGTACATTTACACCTAGTTACGGTTGTCTTCATGGTTTTGTCTTGCTTGTTGGCACTTATTAGCGATAGGTATTACCAGTAATAAAAGGTACCAAAGAATATGATGAGGTGCTGTGAAGGCTTTGGATAAACTAGCTATTGTGAAATCTCGCATTATTGTTCGACCCATTGCTCCTTGGTATAATGAGGAGATTGCTAATCAGAAAAGGAAGAGGCGAAAGTTAGAGCCGGCGTAAATGGCGTTTTACTGATTTGGATAGAGATAAAGGAAATTATGTTAAAGAGCAGTATTACTCAACAATCATTAAGAATAATGCTCATGATAGTAAATTACTTTTTAGAACTATTGACAAATTGTTACAAAGAAATATAGAAAAAAGAACAGGGTTATTTGTTGTGTTTTTGTATAGACTTGTGAACAGTTCGAGCTGTCTCAAAATGAAATATCGTTAAATATCTTCATTCCATATTTACTTGATTTCTTTGTTGATTTTGGTTTAGGTTTATGTAATAATGAGCTCAAATACTCATCTGAAACTTCAGCAAAACGCATTTCAGCCGCCATTGTTTTGGTTTACTAGGCCGGCACTTTTTGCTACTTGTAGGCTACAACAAATAGCTTACTAGTAGCTCAACCAATGAGAACGCAGCATTGATAATAGCTTACTAGTAGCTCAACCAATAATAGCTTACTAGTAGCTCAACCAATGAGAACGCAGCATTGATAATAACCTACTAGTAGCTCAACCAATGAGAACGCAGCATTGATAATAGCCTACTAGTAGCTCAACCAATGAGAACGCAGCATTGATAATAGCCTACTTGTTGGATTTTACTATAAACAATCAATATTCCATTCACAGAAACTTTATATTAGTGCATGGACAGCACCTATGGTTATGATTTCTGATGTTTTTCCTAAAAAATTGCCTTGTTAACAATACAAATTCAGAACATTTACAAAAAACATATGCCCTTGCATAACATTCACGTTGGTTTCTAAAAGAGGAAAAAGAGACTACCTACATAAATGAAACTCATTCATGAGAAACAGACTCTGACAACTGAAACCTACATAATCGTAATTTTTGTTCATTACTACTTTTTGCTTCCATGCAGAGGTGGGCCGAGTTGCTGATATATAAAAGATTAAAATGTAGTCTTGCTTCTATAGTTCAAAAGTAACTGATTTATTCTTGCATTTTACTTTATACTTGCATGTACTCCTTAAAAATACCATTTTCTGATATGACGCCCTATGTAAAGTAATACACAACAGTCGGCTATTTTATTTCTGATGATTTCTGTAGACGTAGGGAGGGGGAGGGATAGGAGTAAATTACCGGAACGGGGGAATGGGGGCAGGGGGCTGCCTATAATGCTTTACGTCCATGAACTCGGCCTTTGTCGTACGAACCCCAAAACGCTCCCTCCGAGATTTTCTGTGTTTACCTTGCGCTTAATAGTTTACAATTAAATGTATGTGGCATTTTGCTCACTTTCAGTTATTTCATCTTGCAGGTATATATACAGACGCACCTGAACACAAGAAACAAGGAGTTGTCAGCAATTACCAGATCGTAAGAAATAGGAAACGAGCTCCGTGTTACTCGGCTGCTGAGTTAAGTAGTGAATCGAAGGCTCTTTGTCTCGTGTTAAATACTCAGCTACATAAATATCTACCTTTTCACACTATAGCGGTTATGGAATACTGATGAAATAATACTTTTAAGGATTTATTGAACATCGTTAGCTTAGGATACCATTCATGACTATTACGCCAATCTGATTCCCTGCTTGTTTTAAGTGATAATGTAATATATCGAACACATGAAATTAATAGAGACAAATAAAGGAGTCCACACAACGTTTGTAAATAAAGAATTGGTATTATATTTGCAGGTGTGGAATAAATTCAAATTGGTGTACAACGATTTTAACTGTCATGAAACATGTTGCGCGTTTGGCTAGCCGAAATATAGTATTAATTTTTTATTTACGAACGTAGTGTTGACTCCTTTATTTGTCTTTTTATTAGTTTTTCTAAGAATATTATCAACAAGAGCTTTACTCCGACGCTAGTATAGTTTACAGTTTTGCGTGGTATATATATTTTCACAACCTTTCACAGGAAATTAACGATAATGCAATCAGGCTACCTCATAAAACATTACTATTATTATTATTATTATTATTATTGTTATTATTGTTATTATTATGTTATTATGTTCATTTCAGCTTATGCTCTGGTTGTTCTTATTACCGTAAATACTCCTGTTAGGCGAGTCAAAACAATTGACCTAGGGCTAACAAGAGGACCTTCTTCCTTATTTTACATTTTTAAAACGTTTCTTAGTATCCTTGCTGTTCCTAACAAGGCAGTATTTTGCATAACAGCAACATTGCATGGAATTCCAAGCTTTTCAATCCATTTATCAAATCCTTCCGTTACTCTTCCAAGGGCTCCTGTCACTATGGGCACTACATGTATTTTTCCCATTCTCCACAATCTTCCAATTTCTCTCTTGATGTCCTGATGTTTTTCAACTTTCTCTTTTTCTTTTTCCTCTACCCTACTATCAGCAGGTACTGCAATATCAACAATAACGCAAGCTCTCTCTTTTTTATCAATTAAAACAATGTCTGGCCTCCTAGCCTCTATTACACTGTCACATTGTATATTGACATCCCACAGAAATTTGACATCATCGTTTTCTAACGCAACGTGTGGAGTATGTTCATAACATTTTTCTTGAAGTTCTAATCCATTTCTCTTACACAAATCCCAATGGATTTTCTTAGCAACGTTATTGTGCCTCCTCTTGTACTCTGTCTGAGCTAGTTTTTTACATTATTATTGTTATTATTATTATTGTTACTATTATTATTATTATCATTATTATCATCATCATTATTATTATTATTATTATTTAATCATTGAAAGAAAATAAGGGTACGCTAACAATGAATGAGGGCGCGTGCTGCCCATGTTTTGCCTCGATTTCGAGCTAAATATTAGAAAATTCCAACGATTCTATGAAGACTGTTGGCAAGTCCGCGAATTGTGATACATTCAGCTTCAGTAGGTTGTTGTTGGAATTTGTGAATATTTAACGTCTCCTCGAGTTTAGCTTCAGCTACTGCGCCTTAGTTTTTTATATCATAAGCGGTATCGTGGAACTCGAACTAGTTCTACTGCTTTTATACAATGGTGCACCAGGTGTAGACCTTGAAAGTTGGTACAGACTCCTTCCCTGTTCTAGAACGGCTGACACTAGTTTTCTATTAGCTTTTCTCTTTAAAAAGACTTTTTTTCTGACATAACAGATTTTAAGTGATCAGATTGAACGGGTACAAAAAAGAGCGCTCAAGATTATTCGATCCTCAGTTAAGTTATGAGGAGGCGCTGAATAGAGTCAATCTAATGTCGCTACAGTTCAGGAGAGAGGAGGCATGTATTGAATTTCTCGAGCAATCTCGCTCCTCACTTCAACTGCTCTCCAGTTTGGCTCAGCCCGAAATTCAAACCAGGCCCTATACCTTAAGACCTGGCCAGTCCGTTTCAGTACCCGTGACTGCTAATACTAAAAGATTTGGGAACTTCATCACAGTTGAATATCAAAAACAAATGTAGTGTTATATCGTTATTTATTGAATTGTATTTATATGATCATTCATTGTAATTCAGCGCCTGCAGCAAAAAGGGATTAGTAAACAGAAGTTATTATTATTATTAAATATTATTGATTTCAAGAGACTTCGTTTTTTATTGAAGTAATTTTGTTGACTTGAATTTTGAAAACATAACTCGAAACTGTTAATTACGAATTATACTCGAGATCGCGCGATTTTCTATACTAATAGGACAACCTTCTAAATCACTTCCTAAAAATAATTGTAGCTAACGCAGCAGTTTTTGATCATAACATGCATGTGTTGTATGATAGGTTTTTTTCTTTGTTGCTGTAAGAAATTAACACTTTAACATGATTAGAAACTCACCAGCAATAAATCACATAGCAAAGATAGAAAGTTCTGGAATAATAAAACCATTTTAAAATATGAATGAAAACCTTGTTAAACGGATGTTTAAGTTAAAAATACCATTTGTTAATGGCTCAATAATTTTATTGAAAACAATTTCTTTTCACTCTTCTATTTTAGACTGTCTTCATTTTAAAGCAGAACACCAAAATAGGAAAAAAATAAACTTATAATCCAGTTAAAAAGAAAAAGGTTTTGTTCGATTGTTTCCAAAAATGAGTATTTGTAAAACCGCTAGCTTGTACCCTTTAATCTTGATGCTTGTCAATTGTATTGGTTATTCATTGGACGAGTGCTTAGAAATCACTCAGTAACCTAATAAACAATTCTTTTTAAGAAAAAGAATGAATGTTGAAGTGCGTATTGCAAATTTAAAAGAATTAACAACGGGATTTAAAGATCACAAATATAAGTGGTGAAATCATCTCATGAAGACGTTTGGCTCATAATGATAAGAAAACTAAGGCTCCTTGTGGAGTGTTAAGTAAAATTTATCTTATGCCTTCGAAATACGAATGTCATGTATTAAGTGCCTAGAAGACCATAACTAAAAATAAAAGAGATCATTCTTGTATTTATAGATAAACAAAAATCTTGATTCATACAATTAAGGGCCTTAATGTCAAGATTATGAATTAATTCCTACTTTTCTTCATCTCTTCCATTATCCTTCTCGTCAAACCAGCTGAAAGACCTTTCAAAGCAGCAGCAGAAGCAGGTTTTCCATTTGTGACTCCATATCACCTAATGAACTGTCCAAATAAAGACTCAAAGTAAAGGTATTAAATTTAGGTAATTAGTATTATTGTTATTATCTAGCCTTAAGTTATAGCGCCTTTATGCTAGGTTAAGTGAAAATTTTTTTTTTCAGCTGAAGGTGATGTGTTCTACTACGTAATGGTCATATATAGTACACGGAGCTAGATAAAAAATATTTACTTCAGATTGTAGAAAACATTATTCAAGAGTGAGCAAGAAAATCGTATTAGACTTTCAATCATTTATAACCAACTCATATATGATTATATCTTTCCATGCATTTATTAATTTTGTTAGTTGGCTGATGATTGCTTTGTAATGAATTCCTGCTCTCCTAACACATTCGAAACACAAAATACCCGTTTATTCTCTTGTTAAAGAACAATAAAGTTATTGACAAGTTCACTCAAATACAAATTATTTTTAACTTTTTACCCTTTCTGAATGTGCTTGATTGACTGTTTAATACTCAGATGTCATCCCTATGTTTTGGAAATTGGACTTTAACCTGGTCATTAACCTGTTCCTTCTTATTTGCGTGCTCGTAATGCCCTTATTTGGTAAGTGCGAAGTTTACACATTGCATATTCTTCTATTAATAATTGGCCTTAACCAAACTTCCTTAACAAAATTAGTACGTGTAAATCGGTAAAGTAACTTTGCATTTAGTCTTTGTAGAAGATGACGCGAAGAAGTTTAGAACTAGAAACAAAGCTTTTTATTCACCTAAATATTGATATGGAACGATTCTTGAGTGATTAATAGTATATGCTATTATTCACCTAAATATTGATATGGAACGATTCTTGAGTGATTAATATTATATGCTATTATTCACCTAAATATTGATATGGAACGATTCTTGAGTGATTAATAGTATATGCTCACAATTCAAAGGAGGGAGGGGGAGATACGATAAATAGAGTGCAGGTTCATCTTTACTGCTAGAGGATAACTTTTTAGAAAACAACGGTTTCACTTTGATGTTACAATACAAAAGTGTAGTTTTAGCTTCGAGCATTTGACTCTAACTAGAATGTTGTTCAACATAACCATGGACTCCTATTGACATAACTAGGCATTGAGAAGGGAGAGGGTTACAATGTGGGAGAAAAATAAAAAGGCACTCAAATACTATAGATATAGTCAGATATAAAATCGCTCAAAACACGCCCTTATCACCTTGCCTTGGTTTTTCAACCATTGACTCACGTGACCACAATGACAAAAAGTGGTCTCATCTGGACTGAGCTCGAGGTTATTTTTAAAGTGCCCTGGTCGTATGAGATATCGTTTGTTAACAAAGTTATAAATAGCCTCTCGGGCTCGACCTCCACGCCTTTGTCAGTCCTGTTTCATATCGAGACCTTCAACGGTATCCATGAAATTTGGTGATTTTGGCAGCTCGTGCCGATATGTGTGACAACTTCCGATTTGTCTCCTTCGGTTGGGTCGCTAATGTTCAGCGATTCTTCTTTAAGTGACCGTCTCATTTTGCTAACGTAAAGTTAGAGTCACAGTGGCTACTGTTTAGCCATTGTAGTTAATGTGATAGATTCTTTTAAGTAGGACCGCATACCAGTTGTTGCGGTGATTTCAACCGCTTGAAGTATGTTTCAAAACCATGCGTGCTGAAAATTTGCCTTAGCTCTTCCGTTAAACCATTTATGCTGGAGAGGGCGACGGGTCTTTCCCTGCAATACGACGCACATTGGGCTAATCCTTTTTGTCTCCTGGGAACAAGTTCTGTGTCATGGTGTGACGACTTACTCCGAGTACCCGCAGGACTCGAGAGTGGAGTTTCCGGTTGTTGCAACTGAGAAGCTGACCAAATTCAGTATATGTTCCACGTGGTGATTTGAATACCCATTTAAGTCATTGTTGCTGGTTTTTATGTATATTTTGATCTTTTTGAGATCCTCTTTCTTCTCTAATAGTAAATGTTGCCACTGTGGACAGCTGTTTCGTCCTGGTCAGGACTCATTAGCAGCTCTTGGTTAAAATAATTGTGCCGTTTAGATGAGTCCACCATTGCCACCCCTAAATGCACTGTTGCTGCGTATTTAATAAGATTTACGCATGCGTAAAGGTACTGGCCAGACCTGTTGCACTGATATGACGTGTCAGTGCGACCAAGGTTGTATGAGTTAATGGCAATAATCGTTACCTAATGAATTCAGTGCCAAAAGGTTGGTGACGTGTATTAACAATTTTTTATAGTATAGAATACCACAATTTTACGTTCAAAAGTGAAGTGTTTCTGTTCGTTTCTTGCAGATTTTTTTTATCGGGTGGACCCCAGAAATTTCCTGTCAAATTGCCGTTGTGTACTCCTTAAAGACAGCAAATTTTTTGTGCCCTGAGGTTTAACCCGCATTTAGTTTTTTCAAAAATTCATGCACCGAGGAAAGATTTCTTCGGTAGATTTATCGCGACTTAACGGTTACTGCATTTACATGGCTCACTTTAATCTCAAGAAATTTGTTGACATTGTGAAACGAGTGTTAACATTTTTAAATTGTTAAAACAGAGTTATATGAAAAAAATCTGCTAGAAGAATGGATCGACAAAGACGAAAGGAAAATATAATAGTAAGAAGCATGGAAGCCGGCAATCGATTTATAAAACAATCCCATGCAGTTTCACTAAACATTTGCTCGCAACGCTTACATTATCTTGAAACAGCTAGCTTATAATTTTATATTATGAATTATTGGTGTATTATGAATAAGAAAACCCTTCTGAAAAATTTAGGGTGTTAGTACATCCCTAGACCACACAACAATTGGGCACATTGATCCGAATGATCAATGATCAAATATTCTTTATATAAAAACTAACTTTCTAATTCAGACCGACGATAGAAGTAATGCGGTTCCTTAGTATAGACGTCACAATAGCCTTAGCTAGTTCAGCTTCTGAAAAGAAGTCAGTTTTTAGAGCTTAATTCATATTTTTCAAAATTCATTTCCAAATTGTGATTTAACTATTTTTTTTTAATTTGTTTCAAAAATTATTAAGATTCTGAAAATAAAGAAAATAATTTGGATTCAGTTGCATTTTAAAAATTTTGGTGCATGTGTGTTTTTTTTGTTAAAAGTGTTTGTACTTCCTTAGCCTGCGAATGTAGACGTATTTTCTCTGTCACTGGTTCCTCCGACAGAGAAAATACGTCTGCGTTCGCAGGCTAGTACTTCCTCCACTCAGTAGGTACTCTAAGGTCTGTTTTCGATAAATACGAACCGAAACTTGTGATGTTTTAAAATCTGTTTTCCACGAAATATTAATTTTATATATAGACGTTTGACCCTGAACCTGAGAATTTTGAATGAAAAGTAAACAATTTCTTGTCAATGGCATTATAATTGTGATTATATTTGATTATTTCCTATCACAATTAATTTGAGCCTTATCTAGAACAAAAATGATAAGAATACCATGCAGACATTTCATTTTTGAAGGAAACAAATCATATCTTCACTTTAATTGCTTTTTTAAAATAGTAAGCTGTATAGATGTTTTGACCCTTAACCTAAAAGAAAATCATTTTGATTTAAGGAAAGTGTACTAAATCGGTTCTCATAATCAGATAACTTTATTCTACCAAATCCATGCGACGTTGGGCACGGAAATTTATATTTGGAGAAGCTATTTTCATCTAAATTATCCTTTGCCGTAATTGCTTTCACGAAATTAATTTATTCTTCTAAATCAAAGCGCTTGCTCTTGTTTTTTGCAATACCACACTAAAAAAGCTTCAGAAGGTTTTTGAATGTAAATGAATATCTAAACTATAATGTTTGTTAATCTCATTTTTAGATTTTTTTAAAAATTTTAATCAGTTAAAATTCTTATCTTTTAATCCTTTGATTGTTAATAATTTTGAAAATAGTTTTAAAAGAAACTTGCTGAAATACTCTAATGAGAGCAAATCATTCTAAAATTATTTAGGCTAGTCTTTTTAAAATGGAATGTAATAAATGCGATACGACTTTATTACAAGCAAATTTAAACTTCTTTTGCACGGAGATTAAGTTGAATAATCATCGACTTGTACTTGTAAATGGTGATCGTTCTTGAGTAGGCTTTTTCTAACCTTGTTGATTAAATGTCTCAAACCCACATTTGTTGATTATACTTTATATTTTTAGCGAATCTCTTAGTAAAAGCCTTAGGGTTCTTGAGGTTCCTCATTACTTAAACCCGTATGTTGTGCTTTTGTGTCAAATGTATTAAATTGTTCCGGTAAGCGATGCGACTTTAAGCTGTAAGTTGTCTTTGAGGCAAATTGAAAAACTCGCTTTTCTGTTCTGTTTATACTGACATAACTATATATTTAAAGTTTGGATTAGAAAGTTTGAACTGCAATAAATTCGTGTTCTGTTTCATCTTAAAAACTGAATCCAAGTTTAATGGAAGATGGATTGAAAATAGCTGATCTAAACATCAAGTAATTTTCTCAATGGTGAGGGCAGTAACCTACGTCATTTATGACGTTGTAGCGTGTACAGATATGTTTTAAAATAACATACTGTAAGCCAATGGATACCTTCCCACACAATCCTGCCATGTTACACGTTTCCATCTGTATATAATTGTAGTGTTAGGGCCTTGTTCTTGTCATTAATTTAAGAGCGTGTTTGCGTAAGGTACGTTCAGTCTTAATCATTACTACCACTACTCCACTAGTTACTACTGCTAAATAATTGCTATTACTATTACTACTGCTGCTGCTGCTACTACTACTACTACTACTATTACTAGTGCTTGTGCTACTATTACTACTACTATATTGCTGCTATTACTACTACTACCACTACTACTACTACTACTACTACTTCTAATAAATGCTGCTACTACTATTACTACTACTATTATAGTACTACTATTACTACTACTACTATTGCTATACAACTACTATTACTACTGCCATTATTACTAGCTGCTATACTATTGATATTATCACTATACCTTAAATAACGCTTTTGTCACAATTTTATGGCTACTATTACCATTAATTTTGTAATTTTTTCTGCAACAACAGCTACTAATATAGTTACTATATTTATATTGTTGTATTAGTTTTTAGATAATTTTATGCTCTTTATACTTAAGAAAGTACGAAAGCTGAATATGCGCTTAAAAGAAATATCAATATTTTATGTTAACTACGGCAACAACAGCTGTCATGATATTATACTAATTTATTTCTACTATTTAATTAATAGATATATTTATTCTATTGCCGGCGCCTATCGCTTAAAGTCACTATAATTTTACACTAAACCTGCCATACAGTTAGCAATTGCAATACAAATACTATACGCGTGTAAAAGCTAGAAAAAGAGCCCCTTGAGTTCGCAATATGTTGAACATACAAAAAGCAATTCCAAAGGTTATTGGATTTCTTTAACTTTAAGAATTTTTGCAATACTTCTGAAATTCGCTAATCACACGTTTGTTTAAAAAATGATCGAAAATATGTAAAGCAATAAATAAGTGCAAGAATAAAAAGGATGTTGAGATCTCTTTCAGGTAACTGTTAACCTTCAGCTTCGCAAATACATATCTGAACAGACATATAACTATAATACTATTAAAAAATAAATCAAAAAACAACAAAACAGTTACTGTTTATATCAGCAGGATACCTAAATTGCGTGCAATTCTAAAATTGGTTTAGGTTCACGAATATATAAATAATACGAGGAAAAAATGCTTATTTGATTATATATGTGCAGGAAAATTGCTTTGCTTATAGATCACTAAGATTTGTAGTGACGAGGATCTTTATTGGAAGTTAAACAAAACATGAGTAGCACACGTCGGTTCGGTCACTACGAGTGTATATACTAGCATAGTTAACTACTAACAAATGAAAAAGTAGATTTTTAGGAAACACCTGAACAGACGGATTAAAAACTTTATGCTACTTTGTCCATAAAAAAAATTTATATATTGTAGGCACTTTAATTTGAGTAAGGAAAGTTATTTAAAATATAAGATAGTAACATTTTTTAGAACATTTCTTTAATCTTGATTATAATCAACTATGATAACCCAACTTGTAGCCTCGGATTTACGCAGTAATACATTGTTATTTTTTATTTTGGAAAAAAAAAGTTTTTAAGGACTACGTGTGCTTGGTATAATATATAAGAATTTTATTATGTTCATTTCAAAATCTAACAAGCAAGCAATATCTGAATATTTTAGTTCACTGACTGCTTGAGCTCCACGATTGTATAAATCTTAATCATTATCATTTTTTAAAAATAGATGTAATGTGGGATTGTGTGGGATTTAAACGGTTTTGAAAATATGAATTGTCTCCAGGCAATGTAGTTATCAACAAATCAACGTCCATAGCAGCCTCTGGCCATTAAGTAATTAGTTTGACAAATATGCTGTAAGCATTTCTTTATAATAAACTATAGCTTTATATAAAATGGATAGTTTCGTAAATGCATTTTGAATGGTTAAAAAACTTGTGTTATCTGATATAGCGCTATGATGCCACGAAAACGACGCGACTATGGTTGATTGTCTCAATGTTGTGAGAATTGAAATAAAATATTGTATCTTCACATAATATGTTATCCCTGTTTCCACATTAGCATGTTATCCCTGTTTTCACATAGTATGTTATCCCTGTTTTCAAAGCCTGGTGACTTGAAACCTCGGCTAATTCGGTGAGAAATTTGGAGCAGGTGTCTATGTCTTGGGTTTTCATGCACTGATCTGCTTTCGAGTTTTCCCAATCATTCGCCTCAGTTTTCGGCAGTAGGCTGTGAAAGAACTGAGAAAGTGTTCGATATCTTAAACCGTCGAATGAGTAGCAAGTGGAACAAAGCTAAGACTAAAGTCGAATAACTTCAAAGAAAAACAACCTTTTTTTTGTAAAGTGTGAATTAAATAACTTTGAGTTTATTCAGTGTAAAAAAATAATATTTTAGAATATCTGACACTAAGATTGACATCAAAATCTTTATTTCATTAAGATGTTGTTTGTCACAAAAATCTGACTTTTCTTTATCTGTTTTTGTAATTTAACTGGCACTGAGTTGTTTTGTATTTCATCATATATTCCAGTTTTGGATTTTTTAATGAAAATTTAAGTGTTCCCAAAACACTGAATACATACTAAATATTACTGAATACATTGGTATTTTGTTCTTAATTATAGATAATGAAGATTGAAAGCTATTTTATGTTAAATAAAAAATGATGAACCCTAAAGTATTCACATATATAGCGATCTGATCACGGGAACCACGACACGAAACATTACCTTGTCTTATAATTAAAGCTTTTGAAAAATATAGAAACTCGAATTGAAGGAAAAGAGAATTATACACCAAAGACTTTCTATTTCAAGAAAATATAATTTTACGTAATTATTGAGTATCACGGAAGGCCAATTATGTTCTACTTTTGGCGCTGAAAAGCAACGGAAATCTTAATTAAACTCAATGGTGGATTAAGCGAAGAAGAAAAGTTTTCTTTAAGCAGACCTATCTAACTGTTGAGATTTAAATTTGAATGTAATGAAATATGCTTGTGGCACGGGAAGTAGTTTCTAAAATAGGAAGAAAAAAAATAAACAATTTTTAGCATTCATTTATCCATACATCTTGCAAAGCAAAAAAAAAACGTGGCCTTGAGGCAAAAATCATATACTTTGGTTGTCGCCACCACGACTAGAATTACAATAAAAAGGGCACAAAATTGCGTAGGTCTTTTATTCACAATAATTCATTACTCCAACAAATGTTACTTGATGCCTACAATGTTCTTTTTTGCCTGGAACAAACTGACTTAGAAGAACGAATCAAAGTTAATTTTACAGAAGGTGTTGATTTCATATTTCGTGAATAATTAGAAACTCGCCATCTCCTCGGACTCCCAATTTGGTAAGTTTTTCTTTTATCTTGCTTTTGTGACATCTCAGTGAAATTTGTTGATTCCCCTTTTATAGTAAATAGTTAAACAGTATAACCATTATTAAGTATAATCTTAACAGTTCGTAATGTTAATAACGGAGTTTTGGCAATCGCTCCAAATGTTCTAACCGTTTTTCATTAAGAAACATTTTAAGGATAAAATAATTCAACAAATCAGAACATTTTGGTGTAGATTTCATAAGTCATTCTTTAATGAAAAAAAAGGCAAAAAGATTGAACTTTAACTTCTAGCTGGTTTCTATCATTCAATATATGTAACATAGAGATAACCAAATATATATTAATGCCGACCAGACTACTGTCTTTTTTAAGATTGCCTAAACTTCTGCTTTATCGTAAAACAACAGAACATTTTGTAGCGGAATACAATACTATGAGGTGAATGGTCAACCTGATTAACATATATTTCTTAGATTTAACAAAAATATAAATGGTTTGTTGTTTTTAATCTATTTCGTTTCTACTAAGAATTAAATTTAATCCAAGGCGGCGTTCCCTAATAGACTCTAGCCGTGATGCTATAAGTTATCAAATACCACAAAAAATCGCGATCATAATTGTTTTGTTTATATAACTGTTCATTTATCATAAAGGGAGATGGATGTGATACGGAAATTGTATTTGTTTCATAATTCCAAAATTTAGCGGCAATTGAATGATTCAAACCAATTATATTTTCACTCTCTTAGAAATTGTATAACGCCGAGTTGTTTGCTAAACTTAAAAATGTTTGAGATCACATATGCGTAATGCGTTAATGCAAAGTATATAATTATATCTTTCATAAATAATATATATACTGCACCAAAAAACAAAGTTCTAACTGAAATTATTTCTGTACATTTATATTTTAAAAGAATGAATGTATTCCGATTTTATTCAGACAATAAATAATTCACTTTTAAAATATAACCAAACATTTTGCTAATAGTTTCTTTTTGACCTTTCATTTCCACTTAATGACTTACTTCGCATTATTATTTTCTTTATCTCATCTCTTAAGTGCATGTTGTTGTTCCTTTTCCAAGTTAATAAGAACTTGTTGAAAGATTTACATTTTTTCTGTCGAGAATCACACAGAAACACGTCTATCATAGCGGTTAGCAGTATCGTTCACTGGTAAACTACATTTGACGTAACTCTGAAAGACAATGCAATGTGAAAACTAAAAATCGTTTGCATGATTTGAATATTTTTTCCAAACTTCGTTTTTGAAGTCTGACAAATTCTGGAAACAATCCAAGAAAGAATGTTTTTGGATTTTGTCACTCTTTTGCCACAAAATTGCCACTTTGACCACGCCCATTAGTGTTGATCGCATAACAAAAACGAAGTCTGACGATGAGTGATATCACTTCAGGAACGTCTAAAAACTTTTCTATTTTTATATTCAAAGACTAGAAAAAAGTCTGATTTGATTCTCGATTTTTCAGGCATATTGCAAAATAGCACGAAATTCGATTCCTTTGTGATTACTGAAGAAAAAGTATAACATGAGTCGACACTTCCTGACATGACGTCACGGCCTTAATGGAACCTAGACTCTTTTTTTATTGAAACTCGCCGGCCGTCTTCGTTGGGCGTCGCCGTTAATTTAACTTTACAGCTCATTTTTGTAGCGAATACTTTGCGGAATTTAAACCAATTCTTGAAATATCTTTCAGTTAATTATGAAGATACCAATTACTCATAAGCCCTGTTCGCCGCATGGATACTATTACGATCGTCCCTTGGTTATGTGAGACCGCGTATTTAGCGTGATGTAACTTTAAAACTGTGGCGTAACGATAAATCGTTTAGTTTATGTTGTCTATGTTTATTGAAACTGAGTTTGTAACACGGTGCAAACAACGTGGTTATGATTGAATGCCGAGTTTAGGTATATTATTAAAACTGAGGGGTTTGTATCACGGTGTAAACAACGAGGTTATGATTGAATGCCAAATTTATCATGATTAAAACTAAGGAGTTTGTATCACGGTGTAAACAACAAGGTTATCAGTGAATGCCGAGTTTATAATGATTAAAACTGGGGAGTTAGTATCACGGTGCAAACAATGAGGTTATGATTGAATGCCGAGTTTATAATGATTAAAACTGAGGAGTTTGTATCACGATGTAAACAATGAGGTTATGATTGAATGCCGAGTTTATAATGATTAAAACTGAGGAGTTTGTATCACGATGTAAACAATGAGGTTATGATTGAATGCCGAGTTTATAATGATTAAAACTGAGGAGTTTGTATCACGATGTAAACAATGA
>JAOTRI020105959.1:0-13552 GCA_028564885.2 Zoanthus sanctaehelenae | reverse complement strand
TTCGCTGCGCTCACTCGTGAGATATTTTTTCAACACTCGAAGATAAAATTCGTATCCCCGCGCGGCCATGTAATATCTATTTATCGCATATCAAACAAAAAATTCGTGGTTTTTGGAAATGTGATGAAAGACTGTCTCGAGTGTTTGATTTTTCTTCTCAACCGAAACAAAAAACTAAGAAGTAAAAGAAGAAATAAAATCGTCAACATGTATGCTAATATATGCTAATTAAGATCACATTTCCAAACCATGTTCACGGTTGTGATTTTTTTGTTTTAACTTGATGAATTATTAGTGAGTATGAGAACTGATGATAAAAAGCTTGTATGCAGAAATGGTTGCAATGCAGGATGTAAGTATATATGTATGTATGGTATCTGTCGATTGCGACTGTCATCTGTTCATTGCGACTGTCATTTTTAGGGGAGTTATTACAATACATTTCCGAGCTTTGGCACCCAATGGCGTGCTGTTCTATGCCGCGAATGATTTAGCTATGCCTAACATGTACATTGCACTGGAGATCGTTTCTGGACAACTAGTTTTCAATTACCGAGATGATCTGGGTCTTCTTCATGTCAAGACAGGATTTAACAACTACTCCACCGGGGGAGATTGGTACACGGTATGTTTCACCTTTTTAATGATCTAAACAAATCCAATTGCGCGTACTCAAGCTGGTTTGAACTGATAATGCACGTATCAACGTAAAACCCGGTAAGGGATTTGATGTATTTTGTGTTTCCGGGGTGGGGACCTTGAACATAATTTGACGATTTTTCGACGCCCTACCCGTGGGCGTTTTACAAAAGTTTCGGGTTACAGACAGAAATCCCCACCCTCGCCTGCATCCCTCCTTCCGGGCTTTACACTGATAGGTGCATAAAGGCCCATTTAAATGAATCAAACATAATTGTCAAACATTATCCAACATTGTTAGATGATCGTGGATGGTTTTCAATCATTGTTGGATCGGACGAGTTTTGATTAAAAGTTTAAAGAAAATCGATCTTCATTCAACGCCGTCTAACATCATCATGCTATTCCAACGAGTGTAACATGTTGCGTCCATCAATATTTGATAATATTTGATAATGTTTACTAGTTGACGTGTTGGATCCCGTTCAACGATTTTTTTCGTGCCTTATAAAATGTTGAAAAGTTTAAGTAGAAAATTAATTGGCACTGACAAATAATAATAATAATTATTGTTATAAAATAGGTTATTATTCATCGTGGCTGTTAGTTAATAAATTAACTGTTTATTCTTTTGTCTCACGATTAGTCACCAAATATTGTTCGCGACGTTTCGACTGCTTACTGCTAGTCTTCTTCAGGCGATTAGCAGTAAGCAGTGGAAACGTCGCGAACAATATTTAGTGACTAACCGTGAGACAAAAGAATAAACAGTTTATTTAATGTTTGTTTTTCTTGTCGATCAGACAAAAAACGTATCCAATAATTCCTTGCTGCGCCAGCTGTGCTGTGAGGAGAAGTGGGACCTGGAACAAAAGGTTGCCTTGCAGTGCTCGAAATTAGCGGTCGTCCGGTCGTCCGAGACGAACAACAACAAATTATTTATTTTACTTTATTTATTAGGATAATTATAAGTTTGCAAGATGTAACTTGCCTGCAAGTAGCGTACCTAATCTGGGCAGGCAAATTATTACAAAAAAGACTTTGAGGGCTAAAAAAATATGTTTATACCAGTTTCAGAAGGAAGAAAGGGAAAATAGGGAAAAAAAAGAAAGACAAGAGACTTGTTTACAGATGAAAAAAAAAATTAATTTCTTATTTTATTTATCTTCTTATTTTAAAACTTAGCAATTGGAGTATCCAATTCAATATAAGAGTCTTCCCTTCTCAAGAATATGAAAAAGTTTTTGTTTTATCATATCTTTGAACAATTTTTTGTTATTTTGACGATCAAAAGGTTTACCGGACAACCGATTTTTAGTAAAATTAAGAGGTTTGTTATCCAGGGAAAAAGTAATGGACAACCCAGCCAAAACTTAAATAGAAAATAAATTAACCATAAACAGCACCTGACCTACGCGGCGGTTTTGTTTTGTCAATGTCCAGTAGTGTGAAGGTAATAATAATTTGCCTCAGCTAAGCGTTTTCCTGGATATACGTAAGTTCTACAAAACATTGCCTGGTACGAGAATGTAAGAGACAAACACAAAGTTTCTTGTCCGGAGGCAATCAAGATCAAAGACGCCATTTTAAATATACCACAACTTAAGCCAAGATTTCTGCCAAAGACCATCGCCGCACACTAAGAACTATGGGATTAGTTCAAGCTTGACAGTCTTGTGATAACATCTCAAGCTCTACATTATCCTTAATAAACTAAGAGTAAAGTGCCAGTTCAGTTCAAGCCACGCTGATTTTGTGCTGTACAAAGTAAAGGCAAAGTTAACATGTAATTAAATGCACTAAGAAGACAAAAATGGATGCTTTTTGAGTAGGCACTTAAATGTGTGGTTTTATCTAACGGGCAACCAAGGATTCATCAAAGCAACCAAATTCACGGCTTTGGTTGCCCGACTTTTGAAATAGGGACAACCTAGATTATTTTTTATATTTCGAGCACTGCATCAATAAAACATCGAACGAGTTGGAGCAGATCAAACAAGATTTAGATTTCTTGGAGCAATACAATACATTAGAAGTGAATGTCTTGAGATTCGATGGATCTCGTTGGGAAAGGACGAGAACACAATTGCATCCGTACGCAAAATTTGCCAGTTAGTCGACGTAGATATAAATAACAAGGATATATCTGTAAGTCATTGTCTGCCTAGCAAAAATAGCGACAGAAAGAGGCAAGACCCCGGCAGCCATTATTGTGAGATTCGTTCGACGCGATCTCCGAGACGATCTGTACAAAGCGAGAACTAGATTACCCAACAAGTCCACCAAGGACCTTGGTATTGTTTGGCATAGCCCTCAGGGGCCACTTGTTCAAAGACTGGCTAAGTTTAACTCTGGGTTAATCAAAAATTGAAACAGGAATTTCTTCTTTGAGAAAAGGTAACTGATTATTTATGAATACTGCTTGGATTTTTCTAGGAAAAGTTCTGTGAATCTTCTTCCTGTCTCACCGATGTAAGTGGATAAACACTGTTGATTCGAACATTTGATTTTGTAGATGATATTATGTTTATGTTCTTTGCGTGTTTTATCCTTGACTGGAAAACATGAGCCTAATTTTTTAGTGTTATAGACGCAAACAACTGTAACGGTACTTATGACACAGACGGTGACCATATGGGAAGGGAGAAAAAATCTACGATATATAGACATTGCGTTAACAATAACTACGAACATGTCTCCTTGGATAACTTTGATGTTATAGGTGTGAACTACACTTGGAAAATAAAAAGAAAAATTACCGAGACATTACTAATTAAAGAACAACTGCCGGACCTCAATGAGCAAGGACAATCAATCCCACTGAAACTTTTAAATTTACTCTTTCACTTTTTCACTTTATAGATTTATTTTAGATGTATAACAAAGAAGTACTGAGGCATTGTTTTATTATAAGAACACTTACTATACTTAATGAACTAGGACAATTAATCCCCTGAATCTATTGCGTAAGATCTAACAATAGATATGCAAAACACTAACTAAATATTCATGTTTTTTAATAAAGAAAGCAGCTAGGAAAATTTATCTCCTTGTAATTTTATTAATAAACCAGTCATTATTATTATTATTATTATTATTATTATTATTATTATTATTATTATTATATCTTTATTATGTAAATTTATTTACGTTAACTTTAGTCATTAACAAACCTGATGATGGAAATTGAAATCCGCCCGAAATATTGTTTATCACAACTTCTCGTAATTTTTTTTTCTTACGAAACCTATAATTATATTAGCCCGAACAAGTATATTTACTTATTGATAATATATTCTTTAACTCAATACAATACTCATACTATAAAAAGGCAATATTATTTATGACTTAACAGATCATTTACCAAATTTTCTCATTATAAATAAATTTTCTGTCCACCCAAAAGACTTTAAAATCTCTGGAAGAAACTATTCCCAGTTTAATGAGACTGAATTTCTTAATGATATTCAGTCCATAAATTGGACCAAAGAATTTTCCAATTGTGATAATGCATCGGAACTGTTCAGTATCTTTTACATAATCTTAAATGATATTGTTGAAAAACATATTCTACTACAACAATTGAGTGCTAAGGAATTAAAACAGTTGTCGAAACCTTGGATAACTAAAGGACTTAAAACCTCAATTGATATAAAAAATAAATATAAAGGAAATATTTGAAAAGATGGTTATTTTACTATCGTAGTAAGTTTAAATTTATATGGGAACAAGTTAAATCTTCTTACAAAAATAAGTAGAACTAATTATTATAAAATTTATTTTATTTCAAAGAAATCTAATATGAAAAATACCTGGAAAGGTATTAAAGAAGTAATTGGATACAAAAATGGAACATTTTCTACCATCCAAAATTTTCAGTCCAACTGACAATAAGGAATTATAACTGATTGTTAATCAATTGCAAATGCTTTTAATGAATTCTTTGCAAGTAGTGAGGAAAAATATTTTATATTCAATTCCCCAAACAATTAATTCACCACTTAAATTTATGCCACCTATGATTGTTGATGACTTTTCTTTCACACCGATTGTTTAGTAAAAACTTGCTTTAGCGAGGTCGATGAAACTTTTAATAAAAAACGCACTATAATTTATGTATAATCAACATATAATTTATATTGGTTTGGGGAAACAGAAAAAAATAACTAGCCGACCAGGAAAATAAATTATACTTAATAGCCAACAAATTATGTATACAAATTAAAATAACAATAGATGATTGGTGAAGCGTTTTCCTACAGTCTTTCATGATCTTACAATATGATTATTCATAGCTCTAGTCATGTTACACATTCCGTCATCACAACCCTAGATTCTTACCTTTTTCCTCACTAGATATAACAATGGGTTTACTGAAATTGCTCTCTTCAACTGTGAATGCATTAACTTGAACGGAATACTTATGGTACGCATCTAAACCAGTTATCTTAACACTTGTGTTCGCATGTCCAAAAATCCTCAAAAGGTGCCTGTCCCCCAATGGTTGTAGTCGGCGATATTCAACACAATAACCACGTATGACTCCATTTCGATGTTCATACGGAACCGCTGACCAGCTGATATTAAAGGTTGATGAATTACATTCTAAGGCAGTGACATTTGTTGGCGGGGCCGATGGAGCTGCAGAATAATTGTATTTTAGTTTTTGTTTAAAAAATGAGGTTTGTGATTGGCTGATTTCAAGCCTCATAAGCCTCAACCTCAACAACATCAACAGGGATATAAACGAATTAGTAATTCTGAAGGCTTGGATAACGACTATCAGAAAACACCAAAACCACCGATGCGCAACAAGCAAGCGGACGTCCGAGGAAACTGCACAAACGAGAACAATAGGATTGAAATCAGCCAATCACAACAAACTACCACCATACATAATGCTGTACTGAAACCAGTCGACCTCATCGCCTAAAAAAGACTAGCAGTAAGCAGTCAAAACATCGCGAACAATATTTAGTGACTTGTCGTGAGACAAAAGAATAAACAGTTAATTTATTAACTAAAAGCCACGATGCATAATAACCTATTTTATAACAGTAATGATAATAGCATTGATAGTATGTAACTGTAGGTTTATAATTTGTGCTCTTTAAACTGATCTATTGAAAGCATTTTTCATTTGCTTATTCCAAAAGTAGACCAGTCATGTACTGAATAACCCTTTACGGCAGCTATCATAAATGGAAACAATAGCAATGCTGACGAGACAAACCCCGCACCATGGAACAACCGCCCTCTCTTTTAAATGAGAGAAACTCATTTGAAGCTCCCTGATAGAGTCAAAAGGCTAAGGGGGTGGTTTGCTAGTCGCCATTTTTTGCAATCAGAGGCTGAAATTCTAAGGACGCAGCCACGAGCTTAAACCGAAGGAGCTGTGCTGCCACGCTTGACGCCAGAAAACGATCCATGCATGATCTCTGAGCATAACACCCCAGCCAGATTTAATCGGCTAGTCAATTTTGTTGAGAGAAAAAAACGGAGTAACCGTAAAAACTCTCGAAGTCAGTTTAAGATCGACAGACATCAGCACACGAGCAGAGCCCGGGAATCTATCCCAGATCGTAGAGGTCGGAGACGCGAGTGATACAGCTTTGTAACCTGACTCCAAGAGGTAGGGTCTACGGTTTAACGTTTATTCGAGAAGATGAAAGCGGTTTAACCAACACAAATTTTTCAATCTTTATTGCAACTTGTCTTACAATGTCAGAGGCTGTCTCGAAATTGTCTGATTTTGCGTATTATGGAATCTGGTTAATGTTTTCGGGGAATTCGCGTGAAATACTTTTCTCCCAAGGGCTAAAAATACAAATGATGAATAGATTTTTAATTCAAACAAAATAAAAATATATCAGCGTGGCGTTTAACATCTCTGTAAACGTTCTCATATTGGCCAGCCACAAAAAGTAGAATTAAGATGTAACTAGACAATGGAGTAAAAGGGACAATTGTTACGTCATTGTTTACGTACTGCGTACGTCATGAGCATACAACTGTAGGTAGCTAATCAATAAAGATAAATACGATTTGATAATAAAACTTGAGAAATATTGTCGGAATAACAAAAAAAATAAAATATTTAATGGCATTAAAGCAGTTTCTATAAAAAAGGATAAGGCAGTTCAAAAGAACATTCTGCATACTCAAAACAACTGGAAGGTAAAATGGTATGAACCATACATCACATATCACTCACTTTCAATATACAGTGTATCAGTTTTTGTAACCTGATTGAATACTTGCGCACATGAAAACCATGCAAATGAAGACAAAATTGTGAACAAATATTGTATTTTAAAATATATGCTGCTAACCCCACTCTCCAGTCCAAACAGAAATATTCTCGCTCCATTTTCCAGGCCCTTCTAGAGTAACAGGTCTTGCAAAGATGTAGTAAAGGGAAAATGGATAAAAGTCACTGAACTCGTGGTTGTTTTTGGCTGTTCTTAAGTTCACATTCCAGGTGTAACTTCTTCCAGGATCACTGAATACAAACTCGTAATACTGCAGAACTCCATGAGTAAGTTCATTTAGTGGATCCCACATTACTTCGACAGTGAATGGTTTGTAGAAATCATCAGCTGACAACTTCATCTGCTCCACATATACTATACAACACAGTAAAATAGAGTTTTTTAAATTTTTGAAATAATACTTTATAATACTAAAATAATACTTTTTCATATTGACAAACCTTTGCGTTCCTCAGTGCAAAAATGGGGTTTTATCTCGGTGTAAGAACCTGTGAAATTCACGAGTGACGTAAAACAAATCAAAGAAAAAGCTTCACAGGTTCTAATCTTACACCAGAGACATGCTGAAAATGAATTACTGAACAAAATTTACAAACATATATATATAAAGAAATAGCATTAATGATACCACTCGCTGTTTAATACAATAGTAAAAAAGCAAGGACAGTTTTAAACTAACATGATTGACTTGTTGGTTAAGAAAAAGGTTTGCTTTGAATCGATGTATATTTTGAGCTCAGTTTGAATTGAAGCTTGTGATAGAAACTTGTAGAATGCTAAAACAAGTGAGATAACTTAAAGAACGACATTTGTCAGAAGCAGAAGGTTCGTTTGTAAATGTGAGAGGGTTAATCCCTTATAAAGTGCTCGTTCACACGGTTGAATGGTGTCGGCATGTCTTGCCAACGTAGCAGCCACTACCGATGTTGCACACGATAGTTTATAACCTCGTGTAAGCGTAGACCACAAGTGCCATCTTAAAACCAGCATAAAATAATCTTTTATAATTTAATCATTGCAATAAAATTGAAAGTGTTTACTAATAATCCAAGAGAAGACTCACTGTACGGAAGTAGAAATATTATCAGTAGGATTACTTGAATTCTTTACGCCTAATTGTTGAGTTTTTTTAAGAAACCATGGCCTCCTTTAATATTAAAACCGGTTTTAGCACTAATAATACGATAATATGTACATTTATTGTTATCTTATGTACAAATAATTCTTTTTACGGATATTGGAATTATCATGTCATAATTATATATTTTAAACTTGTTGTTTTTGCACTTATAATTCAAATGTTAAAAAACATAATAACTTCGCTCACTCCAGCTTTGACTTGATAAAGAGAGGCACAGATTTGCCTAAAATAATGATGTTAACATAGCATGCAATCAGAATTTGTTTAACTCCTTACACGGCGTACTAGTGTTACAGAGTATTTGATTCGCGAACGTTCAGTCGATGAATCCATGAACTAACTTTTAGGTAGAAAAATGAATCAAACCCTTAGTACTAAAGGCACGGAAACCAAACTACTTCGCTCCTCTGCATAGTCAACGAACAGATCGGTAAAATCTTATCTAATAGCTACTCTACCCATTCAGACACTTTACAATTAAATAGATATATGGGTCTAGATCTGTAGGTCAGCGAGAACCCCATAGGCAGTTTATTGAGTCAATGCTTGTTATCGTATAATACCTAGCTAGAGCGGTTGAAATTGTTCTCTCGTAGCCCTCTATATATTTACTCAATACCCATAATCTCTTTCTTTGCTCGGACTCATGCTTCACTGGCAGAAATACTATTTGTCACAGTTTATTTCACAACCATTCAAAAATGGATCAGATAGATGGAAGCCACTGTCAATGTCTAAACTACCAAAAACGGACATTACCATCATTTGCTTGTATGTCTAATAAATCTGGCTGGTATCCTCGCCAAGGTCCTCCAAGAGAAAGATTTTTCTCCAGCGGTTCTATGACGTCATAACTGCTCTTGTTAAAGTAAACAGTAAAGTTTATTCCCACTCCCGTTGTTTCCCTGCAATAACAAAACACAATCAACAATTCTAAAATTCTCTCCAAGCTAAAGATGCAACTTAATTCAAATCCGTGATCTCTGCAACTGGGGCAGTCGAGGTACACAGTGTTTTGAAATGGGTCCAGAAGGACAAACTACTGATGTTTTAGTTAAGGAAAGCTAGGCAATTCTCATTACGAATTACTATCATATTGATATTTTACATGTTTGTTCATTAACTTCCAAAAAATAACCTATTAGTTTAGCCGCATTCTTAAGAGTTATGGCGTTGAGACTTGATTAAGATAAAAGCGCTGCATCGGTCTCAGTCCTTTTGCAACTGAAGCTACCACAATTTCCATGCAAATAATTTTTCACTCAAAAAATGATGTTACATAAGAACAATTTCTCACCAAATGTGTCGTATTTTTACTTCTTTCACGTTCTCCCCGGTAAGTTGAAGTACCTAGAAAACAACATATCGCAAACGTACGCACTATTCGTCAATAATGGGAAATAATTTCGGATTACATTTTTCAACTTCTATTATTAGTAACCAGCAAGACTGGCCAACATTTTTTGAAATTTTATTACATTTTTGGAAATTGTTAATATTACATTATCTAGGTGTACTTTTTCAAAGCTAATACATGCACGGCCGTGTTATCCCACGTAAAAACAACAACAGCTAAAAGCTAGATCAGTACTAGATCCTTTCGAGTCTAGTGGCCCATGGAGCCGGCGCTTATCTCCGGTTTCTGTAATGTTAAGCGGATGAGAGTCTTTGACTCCCCCTGGACGGGACACTAGTCCATCGCAGGTTAGCTCCCAGCCGACGCTGGTACTCATTTACCTACCTGGGAAGATGGACAGCTGAGTTGGCTTAGGCCGAAAAGAAGGCCACACAAATATTCGAATCTCGGCAAAGTGCCGGAATCGAACTTTGGACCTCGTGGTTGGAAAGCAGAGATCTTACCAACTGCGCCAACCATGTCCGCCCATATGTAGTAAAGTAAAAAGGATTTATTTTTCTGTAAAAAAGGCAAATAAAAGAATGACATATGAAAAAAAAATCATGATTAGTTAAATAAATATCTGCACTTGTAAAAAACTATAGAAAGAAATGTTCGTGTTGTCACGAGCCTATTTTTTCTTAGTCCCTAACGGGTATCGAACCATGACCTTCTGATTACCGGTCAGACGCACTAACCAATAAGCTACAAGAACTCATATAGTGAACGGGTCAGTCAAATTGGTTCTTACAGATGGAATATCGGGTATATATATGTCATGTGTAACTGCTAGGTTTAGTATATATCCATACGTTGATAAATGTGTAGTTAAAAATTTAAATAAATGGTTCGATTCCCGTTCGGGAAAAGAAATTTAGTAAAGTGTTTACATAAAAAAGTTGAAAACATTCTCGTACCGAAATGAAAAGGCAATAACAAACTCTTTTAAGTACTGCGCATGCTCTAGTCGTTCTAGTCCATCAAAAAGTCTAGCTTTTGCAGCCATTTTCGTACCGGTGTGAACACGTACAGTCTTTACTTGATACTGGAACAAATTGCGGTCGGATTTCATTCCGGAATAAAGATTTCAATAAGACACGAGAAGCGGGATGAGTTCCTTCCGGAATGAAAAATGTTGAAGTAGCATGTAAACAAATGCCGTAATTTGTATGGCCTGGACGAACTCGTACGGAAATCAATCTCGATCCGGTATCATGTAAGTCTGTCGAGGTTTACCTTACATAGGGCAACATGTATCTGTTTAGATAGCAATTATACTTATGGTTGTCAGAAAAATTTGTTTGATGCCTTTGCAGGTCTATCCTCTACTGTGCATGCTCATGAATAATCTCAATACCGTCGATATTACTGGTGCTCAAGAGATGCACAACAATACTAACAAGACAACAATGTCAATGTCAAAAGGTCCTTCCCGGATGAAATCTAGCGATGTAATTCTTGTGGTGTACTTGTTCTTTCTCGTATTAACAGCCGTAGCTGCAAATGCTCTTATGTGGATTGTGGTCATCAAAAGAAAACTAACCCAAAAAGTTCATTATTACTTTATTCTTAGTTTGGCCGCATCAGACTTCTTGAACGCCTTGCTCAAGATCCCGACATCGATATTACTTCGTTTTGATAGAAACTGGTACCCGCATTATGGGTTATGTTACGTCACGACTCCAATGGGTGTTCTGTTCGGAGCTGCCTCCGTGTTTAGCTTGTCTGTGATTGCCGTCAACCGGTACTTTGTCATTTCATCACCTCTTAGTTACATGGAGATGATGCCTCCGGCGTTTGCGCGTGTTATTGTGGCGGGAATCTGGTTTGGTGCAATTATTCTTGCACTACCTCCAATAATGTGGCGTGCACCGAATGAAATATGTCTTAGTGGAGCCGTGTCAGCTGATCATTACTTGTCAGAAGTATTGTACTTCGTCCTTGGACTATGGTTGTTTGTGATCATAATTCCAAGTGGGGTGATGTTTGTGTCGTATCTCAGAATCTACCTGATTGCGCGTGGACATTCCGCTCGCATTGTGATGCAAAACTCACAGTCTCATAACCAGCAAATTAAAAAACGCCACAGAGACATTAAAGCAGCTGTAGTTTTAGCAGTAATTGGCGGAATATTCATTGTTTGCTGGTTTCCTTTTTTTGTCGTACAATCCTTGCATAAGTTCGGTACCAAGGTAGACCCTGTGTACTTTGCAATTTTCCTTTGTGTAATGTACTCGAACTCGACCTTAGACCCTGTAGTTTTATTCTTATTTAACGCAGAAATAAGATCAGCTTTTAGGAAGTTTTTCTGCCGAGGATGTCAGCGAGTAAATCCGAGAATAAGTGAAATTGCAACTATTAATGCTTCGTAGAATCAGTGTTTAAAAGAAACATTATAATCACAAATGTACATCGTTGAAATTTAATTTAAAACCACACGCTTATTATATAAGAACAATAAGGCCCGTAATTGCCGCAAATTAGGAGCAATTTAAAAACAATCTCAGCCCGAGGGTGAAAAAAGTGAAAGTCTTCCTTGATGAAACTTTACCGAATCTTGTAATTTATGTCTGAGCTGTACACATCAGAAACACATAAGAACTGTCTCACATGAAGTACATCTACTATTGACCCAAATGATACACGTATTCATGTAATACTAAAAGTTCCTAAGAAATCGATAAACTATATGGCTAGTCAGTAGAGCAGTGTAGTTTTAACATGAATATCGGCTCATCCTCGGTGTAAGAACCTATGAAGTTTCTTCTTTGCTTTGTCAATGTTATCTTTGTTCTATCTATTGTTTTGACCTCATTGTTTTCTTTGTTCTATGTCACTCGTGAACCTATAAGGTCTGTACACCGAGGTAAAACCCTATTATCAAAGAAACTTTACAAATTTTTTATTTTTTTATGAAATGGTTTAGCCTGTAGCAAGGACGTGGTTGGCACAATTGGTAAGATCTCTGCTTTCCAGAAACAAGGTCCCCAGTTCGATTCTGGCATTTTGCCGAAATTCGAATATTTGTGTGACCTTCTTTTCCGCCTAAGCCAACTCAGCTTTCCATATATCCTTCCGGAATAGGTAAATGAGTATCAGCGTCTGCTGGTAGTCAACCTGCAATGGATTAGTGTCCCATCCAGGAGGGGTCAAAGACTCTCATCAGAAACAGGAGTTAAGCACCGGCACAATGAGCCACTAGGTTTGTAAAGAATTTAGGTTTTAGCCTATAGCGCATATTTATCAGAGCTTGGCCTGCCTAAGCAAATTGATTTACAAACTGGTTAAAAAATAGTATAAACTATATATACATTTCTCGCCCGACTAATATATAAAGTGAGGGACCAGGCCACGAAAGGTTAATGGTCGATAGATAGGGTGGTGTGTTGGATGAGTGACAAAGTGATTTTGGTAAGATGAAAAATGAACACATTTGTGCCTTAAGAAGGGAATGCTGTTTATTCTACAATACAACAAACAAACAAACAAACTAATAAACAAATAAATAAATAAATAAGTAAATAAATAAATAAATAAATAAATAAATAAATAAATAAATAAAGAGATAAATAAATAAATAAATAAATAAATAGATGGATAGATAGATCAATAGATCAATAAATAAATATAGAGGTTACCCATTTTTTAAAGCCAGAGGCTAATGCTTAATCGCTCGGTGGCTCAGATCTTAGCGTGAAAGTCAAATGTTTCGTCCTGTTTTTTTTAACTCTTTAAGCTCCAGGAAGTGACAAATTGCACCAGAGAAACTCTCTCCAAGAAATTTCCCTTATGCACAGTATTTTAAAAAGGAATTTTAATTTTCATCTACCATAAACTTTATTCGATCAAACGTTAATATCTCTTAACTGAAATATATTTCGTGAAATGTTGATAAGTACCTCGAGGTATCAGAACTTGGTCTGTCTGAGTACTTACGACTCGATGCTTGGTATTTTTGATCCAATATTTCAACTTTTCTTCTGAATTGTTAGGGCATCTTTACCTTCTGTAACATCAAGAATGATCAAAGTACGTGAAAGAAGTATTCCATAAACATACATACATACGTACATACATACATACATACATATGAGTGGGCAACCA
>JAOTRI020105948.1:0-13557 GCA_028564885.2 Zoanthus sanctaehelenae | reverse complement strand
CGAGGACGAGAACGAGGACAAGATTTCAAGCGCGCGCGCACTTTTTAAGGAAACTCGTCCTCGAGAGGACGACTTTTGCATAAAATCTCGTCCTCTCCACAACGAGTTTGCTTTAAAAAGTGCGTGCGCGCTTGAAATCTTGTTCCGTCCTCGTCCTCGCATCTAAAGGTCTCTATCATTTCAAGCAACACTCGCTCTCTCGACAACGATTTTGCCGGAAAAAACGTGCACGCGTTTGAAATGTCGTACTCGTACGTGTACTCGGATCTATTAAGACTATTGATTTATGAGCGAACCAATATTGCGGATTTTGTTTTTGTATTTACTTCAGCATGCCTTTTTTTAGATCGTCTACAGCTATCGGGTGGTTTGGGAATCAGCATGTCAAGCGTAAGCAATAGGAAATTGGTAATCGATTTCTGATCGTTCCAAGTTATGCAGGCGCATTCATGTATTCCTTAGAAATAATGGTCGTTATGAATGCTTCTTGTTTGGCCACCAATGAAAGACGTTCAATATGTCACGGGATATTTCGGTGTTCGGTACATGAGTTCGGCAAACCAGCACATGTCTGGTTGATCACCGTACAGTATATTAATCAATGAACAATAGTAAGATACAGCTGTGTCTGACATAGCATCTTACTAACTCCACGAGTTAACCGCAGTATACCTTTGATTTCTTTCAGCCCGAGCAGGAGTTTGCCTTGGATAGTGCGTTATCTGTTTCGTCGCCACTAGTAGATTGTGAGCGTGCTTTAGGTCTCCTTCTTGGATTACATGCATGCCATCTTGCACGGAGCTCAACACTGTCCCAAGAAGAAGAGGAAATGGATAAGTGGCTCTCTTCAGATTTCTTCTCCGGTGGCCTGGAACAAGCTACCTTCACACCAGATGAGGACAATAGGTACATTTAGAACACTAAAAGTTAATACGAGAATCGATAACATGCTTTTAATTACAGCTTTATTAGCTATCACAGTAATGTAAGGCGTAATTAGTATAGGAAGTACTACAGTTCCAGAAGAACTGATAAAAAAACAAAAAATAAATACCGCGCGTATTTGATGAAAGTACGTTAAATACAAGCGGTATTTTTCATTAATTCTTCAAGAACAAAGGTGGTATTTCCTTTTGATGTCTCATCTACATAAATTACTTTACAATGAAAACCCTCCATGACTAAAACAAAAATCCAGTCTTACATGTAGAAAATGTAAACACGCCGCAAAGACCTCTGGGATAGACCCATGCAATTAATTAATTGATAGCACGCGTGGTATTGATTAATTGCATGAATTAAAAATGGGTTCCGATGCTCGTCAGTCAATTGGAAGCGAGTATTTTATGTTCTTATGTTGGTATAATATTAAGATAGTAACTCTATAACACAGATTGGTGTGTCCACTGCATGACACTCAGGCTTGGTTACTCAACGGCCCTCCATTAATTTAAGTTCTATAAATCACTGAGGAGAAGGCGCTGTCTTTGCTCTAACATTTGCAAATGGTTAGACCTTCACGTCTTCTTGGATAAGGGCTTATTACTGTATCTCTAGTCTCTCTGTCGAGGGACGTAAAAGAAACCACACTCTTCTCGCAAAGGGTAGATTCACGTATTATCGTCTGTTTTCTCTACCGAGGGCTTTAACTGAGACTCTCAACTGTCTGAAACGCCCCGATGGAAAAGTTTTTATTCCTGTCATTATCATTATCACAATGTTTTGAAAAAACCTCCATTGCGTGCACAAAGTGGTAGATTGACACTGTCCTATTTTGCAGTAAAAGGTCTTTCTTTTTTTATTTTAGTGTTAAAAGTTGAAGCAATGTTTAGTATGTCACTGTTGTAAACGTAGGTAAAGAAATGCATTACTTTTCATTTCACCTAAAATATCCTCTTAATTACATCGGTATTTAAATCAATTTATACCATTTGAACGAAAAGGGAAACGCTTACAAGTTAGGATAGGCTTAATGATGTTATAGGTCCTTAAAGTTTTTCCATCCAAATGTTGTTTTGAAAACAACTTTAATCACTGATCGTGTCGGCTAGGTTGTAAAACTTCATATTAATAACCTCTTAAAAGCTGCTCCATGTTAACCTTGAAAATCAATAATGACCTCTTGGGATATTTGATATCTTAGCTAATCCTTTTGTTCACAACAGAAAAGAAAAAGATTTACCAACAGAGAAAAAGGAGCCGTTTTCTCGGCAGTCATCGTGTGATCCGGCAAAACCTTTTCTCCAATCACTAGCTGAGAGCAAAACTGAAGATACGACAGCTCTTAAGTTTTTCGCCATTGCTGATCGATATTGCAAACACAAACGACTTGTTTTACCTGTCGACTTCCTGGCAGATCATCCAGTAGAGAAAGTTGGCAGGATTCTGATGGCGTGTTTACTAAAACATCAAGATTTAGGTATGATCAACTTGACAAAGTTTAACTGCTTTATTAATAATTTCGAGTGGGGTATTCCTGAAATAACTCAATCAAAAAAACCTGGTTTTATTTTGCCAGTTCTTTCGTTCACTGGAAAAAAAATCATGACCACGATACAAAATAAGAGAACAGAAAATGACCAATATGCTAGACCTTTGTAAGTTTTTGTGAACCGAAAATAACAAGTCTATTTTTCATTGTTTAAATTTGTCGTTAACATAAATTGTTGTGTCCTTTTTCAGGACATGCAGCTTTAAACGTTACAGAACAAGAGTTTGAATCGGTCTCTCCACGCCAAAGTTCTAGCTGTGGCCAAGATGTTTCCAGTACTCAGTCGTCGTGTAATCTAACAGGAACACATGTTACTGTCCCAAAGCCAATTGTAGATGTTCTCAAAGTTGTGTATCAGGCAAAATGTGCCCTTATCAAGGCAAGTCATTTCAAATGAGGAAATTTTATTTTCGTATTTCAGCCTATTATCAGGATTTTTAGTGTAATTAAGCATATTAGTGAAGTTAATGTCAATTGTCTAGCAAATAGTTTTGCTCCTAAAACTTGATAACAGTTTATGAAAATCTACTTTTTTTGAACTTTGATTTGCTTCATAATTCTTCTTTTATTGGACACTGAGAATTGAGAGCTTAAGCAATAAACGCTCTTATTGTCACGGACGCCAACCGGAACTAAACTGTCAACAGATGTCGCGTTCCTTAAATCGTCGTGCGGTCGTGCGGTCGTGCTGATCTTCACGGAGGACTACAAGCTGCTTTTTGCCTTGGTGTTTGTCTTTCAGAATCGTGAAAATTTTTTTATCGAACTTATATCTTTAAGCACCAAAAACATTGGCAATAAATCTTTTATAATAGAAATTATTAACTTGCAATTTCTTTAGCATTTACTTTTGCTCCAGGTTCTGGATGAACGTGCAACCAGTTTTACGATCATTTCGTTTATGACTGATCTCTTCAAAGTTTGTTTTCGCACCTTTTTACCGTGCGCGCGTCCTTTGTTGTAGCTTGTGCGCTGCTTAAGTTAAAAAAATGGCTCCAGAAACGCTGTTCGCGCCGGATCCAGTCTACGCTCGGAGAATTGACTTCTGAAGTAGTCTAGAGTATAGTTTAAAATTACTATTACTTTACTTTCGCTAACAGATCAGCCAGTGTATTACCTTGATTCTATTGCCCATTTAGGAGCCTAAGATTATTATTGGATACTGGCTAGATGACGTTTTAGGAACTTCTCAGCGTCTTTAAATAACCAACTGGTAAACTTGCTCTAAAAATGTAAGCTGCTAACGTCTTTGGAGCACAACCATAAGAGCGTAACTCCAACAGTTCAAATTAATTCCCTGATTAGTGTGGACGTTGCTCTACCATCGCAATTATGCGATGATTTTCTTCTAAAGCCTGGAACTAAACCTATTATCTATTGTATTATATATTTACATTACAACCTCACAGCATTAACAAAAGATTAGAGTATAAACGCATTCAGTATAATTGAACAAATGAGTTCCTTATTTTACCAAATATAGCTAGTCTATACACAGTCCAATATATATCCTAAATCTATTCAATTGTAATTATCTTTTTAAATACAAATATTTTGTAATTTTTAGCACCTTTTATAATATATATAGTAGTAGTTTTGTCTTTTGAATCATGGGCGTATCGACCATACAAAAGTAGAGCTATGTACAAAGAATATTTAAAAACAAACAAACAAACGAACCACTTGTTTAAAATGTTTTTATTCCTGCCTTCCAAGATTAAAAGTTTTTCTTGCAAACATAGTCGGCATTTTCTTGAGCCTGCGGGTACTTGTTTCATAATTCCCCATTTTGGTATAAAATTCCGTTTGTTATTCTTAAGTTGCCAAATATATTTTGAAAGTTCAAATTCATTTTTGTATTTTATGTTATTGAGAGATTTCCTATCGTGTTTTGAAGTCGTTGGTTGTAATTCTTATGTATAATTTGGTTATGCTGTTGTCAATTCTTGTAACGCCTGCTTTGTACACCTAGCTCGTTTGTAGACACTTGCCTTGGATAAGGCATTACTTTGGTTGCCTGCAGCTGCTGCTGCAGTTACGTGTTATGTTTGTGTTTGTCTTATTAGTTTATCTGTCATGTTTATTAATTGGGCCATAGGCCACGAGTCAAGAATTCGGCTCCGTGTTTTTTTCTTCCTTTTGGATTAGGGGGGAAGGGGGATGGGAGGGTCGAGCTTTTACAGACGCATGCGTATTGGGCCAGCCGATAGGCTCTGATATCATTCGTTCTGTTTTGAGAGACACCATTACGAAAAGTTACAAAATCGTTAGTTTCTTCGCTATTTCTGAACGTATGTGTTGCTCAAAATGGTAAGTTATCTTGCCTTTAGGGTCCTTTACAAAATATATTTGCTTTGCATTTTTTTTCTTCAATATTTTTAGAGAAATCGATTTCAATGAGAGCCCCGCTTTGATCATTCTTCAGCTTTGTTTCACCATTACAAAACGTTACAAAATCTTCTATTTCTGTGCCATTTCTCCACGAATGTTGCTCAACAATTTAAATTGTTTTATTCTTAGGATACTTTAGCTCATAAATTTAGCTTTTGTTTACGACGTAAGGAAGGAATTTTACTAAAAGTACTAACATTTCTTTGCTTTTCTCTTTAAGACTTTAGTGAATTTATACTCTTACTACAGAACTTAATGCTTTGCTTTGTTAGGAGACTAAAAGGGCTGCCAAAGTTTGATTATTAAGCCAAAACAAAGCAATTTGCCCTTCGATAACAGCGGTTCTTTGAGTGGGGGAAACTTGCATGTCTAGCAAAGTTAAAAGGTTTGCTAAAGATCGAGTAAAAGATCTTGGTAGAAACATCTCCGAAAGGTCAAATGTAGTATTTTCTTTGTAGAATTTATTTTATGATATTGTTTTTGACTAAACGTTCAAAAAGATACTTTAAATAATACTATTTAGTAATAAACTTTAGCAGAAATACGTATAAACTTAGACCTTAAAGCCGTGTTTAATTTTTCTTTTTAGTCTTTATTAAACTTATAAAGTTGTTTCATATAAATATTTAATGTTAAGTTGAAATATAGAATAATTTTTATTTTTCAAAACAATGTTAACATTGTTTATTGAACCAGTAAATTTAATTCTGAAACTTTTTAAATGTTTTGTAAACTCTTTATAATTGTTGGTATGCAAGTGCAAATGATTTTTTTTTCATTGAAAAGTTTATCTAAAATGTAAGGTCGGCTCTTACGAAGATATGTAGTTATTGAAACAAAATGTTTTGCTAAAAAGCATTTTTTAATGTTTTAGCTGAAAAAAATGAAAAAGAGTTATTAAATTTGATTTTGTTAACTAGAGTCAAGTTTGTATTTAAATATCGTCAAACACATAAGAATATAATCGCACACCCTGATCGCACGCGTCAAACCAAGGTGTGCGATTTTAACCACATCTGTAAATTTTCTCAGTGAAAGGCTTGATGAAAATGCTTAAGCCTTGTACAAAGTACTCAACTTTGTAGACTAATACAATTAACAATATACAACGTCAACCTTGTCAAAATGCCGGCCCGAGTGAAAGCTAAAGGTAGCCCTTTGTTAAGTATAGAATTGTTATGTCGCTTGATAAAAAATTTCTTATTTTCGTTGCAGCTGTAGCTTACGCGTACAATGTGTCTGTTAAAGAGTTTGTGGAGTTTGTTGTTGGGTGGAAAGTGTTTGTCGATTAGTTGTGAGAAAAGGCGGGCGATATTAGTGTTAATGTTTTTACTGTATGGACCGATTTTACATTGTCTTTTGTGCTTAGGGTTTTTATTAGAATTAGGCGTTTCAAATCTTAGTTGAGTGCTGTAATCAGTGCTTCCTTTCAGAGCGTCGTTGTATTCCGGAGCAGCAACTAACAACTTTTAGCGCAATGTAACCTGAAACCATTTATTTTATAAACCGTTTTTTTCGTAAAACACAATACATTATATTTCATCTGTTAGTTGCCTAATGATCGCTTAAACGCGTGAAACTCAGATTAGCGACAGCAATAACTTTTACCAAAGGTGAAATAAAGAACTGGTTGTTGCAAGTGAGTTGTTGTGGAAGGTCATTTGGTGAATTGGCGATTTCAATTAAGAGATATGTAGAATTACAGGTCTTTTGATCCTTTGTCACTGAACCATCATCTTGAGAAGATCAACTAATGAATTTATGTTAATTTAAGCTACTTACAAATCACTTGAGCTCACGTACCAGTTACTTCGATTCTGTCCTAAAGTAACCTAATTAAAAGCGATTATCAAAACACTCACACAGAGTTAATTTTCTTTATTCAATTTCAGGCACGGCAAGAATCTTCACGCTCGTATGAAGAAGTCTGTGGCCCTGTCTTGCAAAAATGCCGATTTTTGTTTACTGAGTTACGCCCAGCCGTGTCGTCAGAAATCAACACTTTGACACGTCTCCGAATCCAGAATACGTTTCCACGTTGGAAAAGAACTATCCGACAGATGATTAGGAGCAAAACTCGGCACAAGGCCAAGGGACAGATAGCTGAAGGGAAGAGTAGCAGTGTCCACACAGAAGAAAAATCACTCAGCAGTGAAAGCACTCCAGAAGATCAAGTTAAATTGACGGAGGTTAAGGTAATTTGTTAATCGACCGCTTGACGGGATCATATATACGGGGATTTACATTTTCAAACTCCACTATGCATTATCTTTTCTTCATTGTTATGACCGATGTTGTTATGATAGTACTAAGAGCTGAGAATTTCCAGTGAAACTCGTATACAGCTTATAAAACGCTGTACCAGTTACAGAGGTTACAGATGAGAATTGTATGGATTTTCTATTTAGCTTTTCTTTTGTAACTGATTACACAGTATTTGCGTACATATCAAGAACATCTACACTTTGTTAAAAACTCGGTATATCAATATTTATATTCAACAGCGTTTTCTTCAACTACTTCCATAGAGTGGCGATGTGCGACGTCACAAATATTGTTAATTGTGAACTTGTGGGATTTGTCAAAATTATCCGAGAGATCAGGACTAAAAATGTATCCTTGCAAAATCCCCCTTAAAGGGGCTTGTTTCTTAATGTTGTGAACCAAGCAAATTTGTATGGAGTCATTGGAGCATAAGTATGGTAATATCGCATCACTGATGGCTGGCAAAATGTTAGATTTTGGCATGGAGGCATTTTTATCTTTATCTTACTGAATATTACAACCAAATTAATGATTTCATCAATGAACCTTATGTGACGTAATCACTTCGATACTTTATGAAACTGAAAGATTTGATCTTATGGAGGAAAGATTACTCATTTTTTGCCTTTCAGCGTCATGAACTTATGACTTCTTGCTCATTTCTACTTAAACTCAATTGTTTTCTCATCCACGTGATATTTGTTCTTCATTTATTAAAATGTTGTTTTTAGCGTTCACATAATGTGCTAAATCCATCATTGACAAGTGCCAGGAAGGTGAAATGGATACGAGAAAGGATAACTAACTCTTCAGAAGACGTCCTCATGAATCATATCAAATCGTTTGTTCTAAGCGAAGAGCCACTAGACTTAACAATGCTGTCAAGAGCACTTCAAAACCAGGTAAAATATAGCACATTGGTATTCAAAATATAGCACGTGCAAGTCCAACTAAATTTTGATCCAAGTATTAATGTTTGTTTTTTAATGTGTCATTAGCATTGAGATACTTCATACTTGCGATACTAAGTAGTTATCAATGATTTTGGAAGTTCATATTATGGAGAATGTACCATAAACCATTTACTAATGCCTTCCGTGAACAACTCGAGCTGCATTAAAATTTCTTTCCTATCAAGTCGCCATTATTTAATTTTGTATTACTAACTACATTACGAACTGAAACATTATGTCTTTTCTGGCCAGGTTGCTAGAGCAAACCAGAGGCTTCAAGGAGCAGAAGTAATTTTGTCCTTGGTAACAAGAGATTACTTGATTCCATCTGTGCGATATTCCATTCTGTGTGGCTGGGAAGGACTGTTATTCACTCACTCCAAATTAGGGTAACAGAAAATTTGGTTTACGCCACCTTAAATTCCTTAAAGAGTTTCTTTTTACGAGTAATTGATGCATGTTTCCTTGGCAAGCCCTAATTAATGGCATGGTGTTGCTCCAAGCTAAATTTTGTACAATGATTGTACTCTGTTTAAAGGCAGAGAACAGAGAACATAGGAGTTATTAAGGAATCTTATAACTGTGTTACTCGGTCTACCGTCATATATTCGTCATTATCATGACTAGTACTAACACCATTAACCTTACAGTCTTTAATACCATTACTGTCGTCATCATTAGCATAACCATCAAACCCATCACCATCCCTGTCTTCATCACCCATGCCTTTATCATTACCATCATCACAACCATATAATCACCACCATCATTAACCTTACCATCTTTATTACAATTACTGTCGTCATCATCACCGTATTCATCAACCGCATCATCATCCCTTTCTTCATCACCCATGCCTTTATCATTACCACTATGACAATCAAATAATAACCACCATCATTAACTGTATCATCTTTATTACAATTACTGTCATCATCGTCACCGAAACCATCAACCCGATCACCATCCCTGTCTTCATCACCCATGCCTTTATCATTTCCATGATCAAAATCATATAACTACCACCATTAACCGTACCATCTTTTATTAGAATTACTGTCGTCATCATAACCAAAACCATCAACCCGATCACCATCCCTGTCTTCATCATTATCATCAGAATCATGTAATCACCATTCCATCATAGTTATGACAGTTGGTTACCGTTAGTGTCAAACCCTGCTTTTCAATCCATTCAATGATGCCTTTAAAGCGAGCAAATTATTACTGGTTTTTCATATTCTATTACTCCAGTGAGGCCTTTCCACATTGCCTTAATGATGTGCAGCTGATACCGCCTTATGAACGTGTGATTCTTGAGACTGCATTCTCGAAGATCAATCATTGGGCAATAGACCTCCTTCAGAAGGCCGTACGTTCTGCTGATGAAGCCTTCAAGAATTCCAAAGACTTTTCTGATAGAAATAGGTCTTGTGACAACTTCAGAGGTGACCTGTCACTTGGTGCTGTTCCAAGTGCGCGATTTTTGCTCTCGGCTTTAGGTTTGTTTTTTCCTTACTTTGGTTTTTGTTTTTATTGTGTGAAGTTTTTACCACAATCAATACTCAGTTTAGCGTAATAACCAGTAGTTGTTTGTTAGTCATATAGTGGTACTGGATCTTGATGTTTTTGTTCCTCTCTCCATTCAATTCTACAAACTTAATCGTTTTATTAGTTCGCATTTCGCAACAAAAAGGGCAAAGCAAAATTTGTTTTCTTTTCTTCCAATTTTGATCTGAAAAGTATAGTAAAGAATGGTTCATAGGTACAGTGCATCTATCGAGTTATTGAGCACGCGGGAGGTTGCTAAGCACGAAAAAAGCGCAATCAAAAGATTTATTCAAAATGAGAATTTTGATCAAGTTACAAAGTCTTCATACGATGCGCAATCATAACTGAAATTGTAGCAAGTTACAAAGGCGCAAAAAAGTTTGCCAAGCTCCGGCTAAAAGTTCATCTATACATACTACGAATGACACTTTGTTACAACAACGAAATTTTTATGACTAGTTTAGAGTCCATGCTCTTTTATTCTAAAGTATTATTCAAACTAGAAGGAAGGCGAATCTGACAAAAGTCGTATTAAAGTGTTTTTAAAAATTGTTCAAAAATCGACAGTTTTTTCAATGACAATAACAATGATACGTTAAGTGTTGTGTACAACGTTTATGTTAGAAATGTGCAGTGGTTGAACACCGGATATTGAGCTTGGGGTGGAAGATTGAACGAAGTCGTTCGATTCATGACAACTTGACTTTGTGTGCCGACCACGTTTCGGCTTTGGAGTCGCGCGGAACTTTTATGCAAAGCTTCTGAGAGAGCTCTTCTGCAGTTGTGTAGTTGATCTGTTGACAATGGCCTTGAGTTGTGAGGCTATGTTGACCTCTCGACCTTTTCGACAAAACTAGATTACTGGGTTGAACCAAACGTTTTTCAAAAGAGAATTTGGTGAAGTAAAACAAAAAGATGCACTGCTTTTGCAGGTCTTTGACCTCAATGATAGGTTTGTGTTGTGGATTTTTTTTTATGACTGCGTTTCATTGCTACCAACTGAGTATCCAACATTTGGTTTGATCTAGAAAATCTTGAATCATTAGAAATGTATATATTTCGGTTACATGGAGAACTGTTGAGGTGATGGTCGATGGAGGAACAAAAACGTAGTAAACTTGATCCGCTGTAACTATCCCTCTTTTGTGTGCTCGCTTCCGCATAAAATCGTCTCAAATTTTGATTAACTTACCAACATACATTGACTTCCTTGGAATTTAAATTTTTCTTGCTTAATTGGAACAAAGTTAGCATATATTTTTTAGATAAAAAAAGTCGTAAAGTTTATTTGTACCCTAAACGTTTTACATTTCGTTATTTTGTTGGTTTCAAGAAAACGCAGCAAGTTCGTGTGAAGCCGGCTAGTTGCTTTTCACACTATATTTGAAACATTTTTAAGATGCGTAGAGTTTTAAACACTTTAGTTTATCTTTTAAAATTCATTAATTTACTTTAATAATAATATGTAAAATTAATTAGTATTAGCGGAACAAAATTTCGACTCACTCCCAAGTTTTTAAGGTAACCAAACTGATCCTAAAACGTTTGTTCAATTTGTAACACAGGTATTTTAACAGCACAGCACAGTGCTAGTGACATAAGTCTGATACTTAGCAATGGTGTACTTGGTCTAACACAAACGATAATGAGGATGGCGGGTCCTTGTGAGGCCAAGGAATCCGAAGATGATAACATGGTCGCGGCAATCATTGACGAAGGCAAACCATCAAGAAAAACCAACCCAGTTCCATTGACTGGTTCAGAAATGGCAAGGATGATGAAAATTGGCACTCGAGTCGTTCGTGGACCCGACTGGAAATGGGGAGATCAGGTGGGTAGCTATTTTACTCAGCCTGAGTCATCCGATTGTTGTGATGATTTTTTTCTTGCTTGCAGAGTTCCAGTTTACAATTTTGAGGTTATTCAAAAACATTAATGAGTCCGAATATATTTCAAGCAAATAGTTAAACATTTTGTATCTTATCGTGCAATAATTACTATGGTTGTTTTTATTAGTGCATGAAAGCAAAACGAGTCTGTATTGCTTCTTGTTTTAAATCATTTACTGAATTGAAGTGACAGTTATGGACCATTAAGTTGTGACACACTTTTTGTTACATGCAATTTTCATACAATGGCACGCAACAATCATATAGCTAAAAATTGGATGTCCGTGCAAACCGACGGACGGACGATGTCCATGCAAACAGTCACGTGGCATTGACAAACAATGGTGGTTGTCTGTATTAGCATATAAGATGTGCAAGAGTTATACTACCAAATAGAGATTTGAGTTGCTTTAGCAAAGGAGAAACGAGTGAGGCAGCGAGCGTGGATTAATATAAATCGCGGGTAAACCCAAAAAGAAACTATTTAGTCTAAAAGGCTTCAACTGTGTTAAGTTTTTGCTGATTGGAAGAAAGATTTTAACTTCATGTGACAGGCAAATGATTGAGAGAAATAGGATAACACTAGGAACTGTGTGTAGCGGAAAGGTAGTGTTAGTTAAAATCATCACAAAACCATTCTTTGATATTTTCTTACTTTACTCAATACAAATCTTGTTTCAAAAAAGTTTGCAAAAGTTGCTTGGAAGTACGAATTTATAAATGCATGTTTCGTTTCACTTCACTGAAACTAAAACCAATAATGTGAGACGGGTGTTGTTTACAAATTGTCTGAAAACTTGCTTTGTCTGGTAAATGATTGAATAACGCTTTAAAAATATTGTTTTTAATTACTTCAAATTTAAGAGCATCGATATCTTTTACTTTTTAAATTTAATACGTCTAAAAGAAACTACACTAACGAGTGTTTAAATTAAAGCAATTGAATAAAAAATTTACACACATTTAGCTTAGTTGAGACATCAAACTTGCCCCTTCAGTGATTTTCCCTTTTTAGTTGCAGTAGGCGATAAAATATATATGGTTGCTGCTAAATTATTCTTAAAGCCAAACAATAAAGAATCTCCCATTCAATCAGGTGATTAAAAATTAAAACGTTAATTTTTCCTTGAATTCATATAGCATGTTCAGTGAAAAGGAAAATGACTGGCTGTGTCTGTGTACCATATGTTGTATATATTCTCAGAGATTTTAAAGTATTTTATTAACCAATACTCTTGTTTGAATTTTGTATATATACGGTAAACATTGTCCAAAATAAATCCTATCTACTATTGTTCACTTTGTTAAGTTTCATTATCAAAAAGTAACTTGCTATCTACCTATCCGGTCAAAAGCTGTACTGCTCCCAGAGGATATGTAACGCCTCTTTGATTTTAAAATCATAGCCAGTTGAGGCTTGATCAATAATTTCAAAACTATGTTCGCCGCAAACTGAGCGACATGTTTCTGTGTTTTTCAAATGTCTGTAAATGTGTGAGGCTCTATCCGTTTTCAAATGTTCTCTTACTCTTGTGTTGTAATGGCGAGAACTCTCTTCAATATAACAGGCGTTACAGCCTGCACAAGTAAATTTGTACACAACACAGGAGCGGATCCATTACTATTAATGATATTCGTTTCAGAAAATCGCATTGGTTGCTTCAGTCGGTGTTCTTATTAAGACCAAAACAATTCGATTTTGTTAAACTGTAGAAATATTCAAAGTAATTACTCCGAGTCTAGGTTTACCTTTCCAGTCTATCTATCAATCTATATATCAACAATGTCGAAAACGTGTAAGCCCGCGTTGTAATCAGTCTGCGGTTTTCCCAGAATTAAATCAATATTGCCAATTTTGTGCGGGAGCTAATAAACAAATTTTGGAATAGTTACTTTTCGAAAAGATGTCTTCCAATGAACTTCTCGCTCCGACGGTCAAGGTATACACAAATTAATGATGGACATGGCAATTGTTTGAGTCAGCTCGCTTTGTATTCGTGTCAATCCAACACGGGAC